>OVBE01015667.1:0-11345 GCA_900406425.1 Iberis pinnata | reverse complement strand
CTAGGGAATTCGGGATCGATCACTTTTCGATAACCCCTATCCTCAGGAATCCGTTTCATCTTTGATTGCATTTTAGCTTGTTCAATCCTCTGTTTTCGTTTCATTCATTCCCCTGTTAGTNGTTAGACAAACCCCCTCTTTACATTTAACTTGAATCAATTGCATCCATCCTAGTCTAGAGTGGTTAATGACACACCTGATTGGATTGACACCTATGACCACTACAACGATATGATAGTGTAAATAGGAATTGATAACGTTCTGAAATCGAAAATCCCCTACTATCACAGGGATGCTTTGCTGAAACCATAATGAAGACACTGCAGAGTGTAGCGCTTGAAGCGTTCCTATGCTTCAGAGAAGGATTCAGCGTTTCGCTATGTGAAACCAGAGATATCATTCCTCAGTATTGCTGTACGAGATGTGGAGAAGAATTTGGCAAGAAAAGCTTTCTTGCAAGCATCCCAGGTGGTGATTGAGTTCTTGGGAAGACACTTCTCCCACTGATGTGCTTTCTCTCCCAAAGAGAATGAGAAGAAACACAACTTAAAAGCGTCCTCACCCACACCGTTGATCTTGGTGAGACTGCATAAGCAATCAAACTCGTCTAGGTGGTCAAGTGGATCCTCCACTGGCAAACCATGGAATTTGTTCCCCTGCACCATTGCTATCAAGATGTGCTTGATCTCGAAGTTGTTTTTCTATACAGCAGGTGGGTTGATTCCATGACGCTGGGTGTGAGTGTTCGGGTTGTCACCAGCAACAATAGTGTGTTGGTTATCACGTTCAACGTTGTCTTCCATTCGCAAATCCAACCTTCTTAAATTTTTTAAGCGTTCTTGTTCACGTCTCGTGCGAGAGTATTCCCTTTCAAGAGCATGAATATCTTCAATGATTGGTATTAAGTCTGTTTGTCCTCTACTTCTCAGGTTCATACACAACTATGCAAGTACCTAAAAAGAAAGGAAACAAAGGAAAACAAGGTGAGTATGGTAGTAGAAAAAAAAACTTGATCTCTATAGATCCAAAATCGAGAATGTAACAAACAAACACCCAATTGGCAACGACGCCAAATAGATAACACGTATTTTAAGTATCAATCCCCATTATACATGCATGTCATTGTAGTATAGATGGGTTGTCAATCCAGTCAGGTGTGATGCTAATAATCTAGATGCAATGGTTCTATTAAGTCAAGCCAAGCAATAAAGACTGGGTTTACTGACAAGTCCTAAGCAAACAAAACATGCAGAACACTAAAAAAAAAACAAAGGTAAGCATGCATAGGTAAAAGGTAGATAACAAGTGAAACAAAAACAGAGGAATTAAAATGGGTAAAAGATGCAATCAAAGAAAGGGTCCCTAAGGATGGGGTAATTAGGTAGTGTTGCTCCTCAAACTCCTTAAATTTCTAACATACCTCAAATAATAGCTATCGCTAGACGATAGATTCAAAAACAATCAAATCCAATTCCTTGAAAGATGACCTCAAACTAGGTAGATTCCAAACCTAACTTCCGTTAACGGAACTCTACCTAATAGACACTACGAACCAATCTACCTAAGCCAATAAGCACCCTAAACATCTAATTCTTTAGGCTAGGATATGCAAATCTCTGAAATCACCTTGATCAGGCATTTCATTGAACACTTTTCAGGTGCTGAAATGCCTAAGTTCGGATTTCATTGGGTCATAATGAAATGAGCATTAAGCACAATGAAAGAGAAGGGATCTATTAAACGATAAAGCTAAGTCACTTAGGAGGAACAACGAAACAACACTACCCTATCCCATCCTCAAGGAACCTAAGTAACTACTCACTATGCATGTTGGATGCAAAATCAGAGAAACATGAACACATAGCTACTAAGTAAGACATTTAGATCTAAGGTCAAACAACAAAGAAAATACTATATGAAACCCTGAAACAAGTGGAGAAGACCAAAACGAACAGAGATGCAGAAGATGAAAATATAAAAGTCAAGAACACCAACCCAGAAAAGATGAACATCAATGGAACAGTAACAAAAACAGAGGAAATTATCAAACTAAAAACGAGATTAAAAGCATCAAAACGTAAATCAACATGCACCAGATAGTTCACAGCCCTAATCTAAGAAGGAAAGAAAAGAGAATATTAACATAAACTTAAGCAAAATCTTAGTTTAGAACATGAAGGACATCAAGAACAAAAGAGAGAAAAATGAAACCTAAGAAAAAACCTAAAAATGGCAAAAAGAAAGAATTTTTTCCAAATTGAGGCATTTAGGGCTTTTATAGTGTTCCAGAAAGCCCTACAATGCACAAAGACAAAAAACTAATCATTAAGTTAGATCTTGGGTCTGATCCATCCTGATTCGAAGTTGGTCGGGTCGGATTACTTGGGCTCGAGCTAGAGGATTCATGCGATCGAGCCATGTAGAAGATGGGATCGAGCCGAAGACTTCGAAGTAGCTCGAGGTGATCAAGCCGACCAAGGTGTGCACGATCGAGGCAAAACAAGGCATCTCGATCACATTGGAATGCTTGGAATGGTGATCGAGCCGTGTGATGGTGTGGTCGAGCCAAAGAGAGACGAGACTTTGTTTAGGGACAAGGTCGACACTTGATGAGATGATCGAGCCAGACGCTTGCGTGAGATCGAGCTGGGACCGAGGCCGAGGTTGGTTTGGCTCGATCATGGGATAGAGCCAGACACTTGCGTGATCGATCTTATTTTGGACTTGGCTCGGTCTCAGGATTGAGTGGTCTACTCGAATCCTGGCTTAAGCTACACTTCAGTTGGTTCCGTTCCACGCATTTTCCTTTCCTTCTCCAAATTCACAACAACGCTATGAAAGCTCTAGAAAGTCCTAAAAATCTTCAAAATGCATGTACATGACAGTGTTAATGCAAAAATTCCTAAAAATTGCAAACTTGCTAATAACATCTATAGATGCAACATATTTACAATGAAAGACCCTAAAATGATGCTAAATGACTTCTAAAAATCATAAAAATGCAGAGACATCATAAAGACACGTCATACACCCGTTCTCTATAATCCCATAACATCTGCAACTCATATATCAATGGTTGCAAAAACACATCAAGAGATCGTACACAATAATGGTGGAAATTATAAGGAGTAACGATGACCGTCCATAGAGAATATTGTCTACCATGCTTCCCAAATGGGCTGAAACCATCTGTTCTTAATTTGAGATAGACATTATGTGTCTCGCATGCAAAATCCGGATATGTAGGCTGAAAATGACGCCAGGCTTCTACATCAGAAGGATGTGTAATCTCTCCATCAAAATCTATGCTCTGCATGCCATCTCATTGTAGCAACTGTTCTCGCATATTGATACAACCTCTGCAACCTATCTATTAGTAGAAAATACCACATCCTCTTGTATGGTACTGAAACTCTACCGCCTGTATCTTTATACCTTGGTTTTTGACAGTATCGACATCGATTCCGAGTTTCATCACGTCTCCAATAAATCCCACAGTTTTCGATGCACACGTCTATAACCTGGTAAGGCAATCCAAGACCCGACACAAGTTTTTGTATCTCGTAATATGAACCTGGAACATTGTTATCCTCTGGCAAGATACCCTATCAAACTTGGCTATTGCGTCAACTGCATCGTCATGTAAATTATAATCCGTCTTTATACCCATCAATCTACTAGAAGATGATAAAGGCGAATGACCATCTCTACATCCACTATATAATGGCTGATTCGCTGCGTCTAACATACCAAAAAACTAATGTGCTTCTAAATTTGGTTCTTCGTAAGAAACCTGAGTCGTCTCTATGTTTTCTTTATAAACATAATTAACCATTTGAACCATAGCTGCCCCAACATCTAATTCCGTTCTAGGTATCCCATGATCTAATTCCGTTCTAGGTTCCTCTATCCTATCTGCCACTGAAATTCTACCGCAACTACTAGCAACAATATCAGGTCGTTCTCCATGTAAGTACCAAACCTTATAACTTGGCAAAAAACCATTCATATACAAGTGATTCGATACTATGTCTATCCTGACATGATGATTATTCTGACATAAAGAACATGACCATGTTAACTTACAACTGTTTTGTTGCCGAGGTTGTCGACATGCGAATTCCATGAATTCCATCACACCATTTGCATATTCTTCATTCAAAAGATTTGTCTCTAGATTCATCCCCTCACCATCCATCCATGATCGAAAATAAGGAGGAGTAGACATTTTATAACTATGTTTGTGAAATTTTTTGTGAAATAATAAGAGGAGGTCTTCTGGTTATATAGAAAAATTTATTACGGAATTGTGACGGATTATTCCGTTAGATATCAAATTTATATGTTGGTAACGACTAACGACGGATAGTTTAAATCGGGAAAATTTACTGACAGATTTTTTTGACGGAAATTATCCGTCAGTAAACCTGTCAGAATTTCTAACGGAAGTTGACCCGTCAGAAAAGTATTGACAGTCACATTTTCTGTCAATTTTGCTGTCACTATTTCTGACGGATAATTTTCCGTCAGAAATGTCCGTCACAAATGTCCGTCACAAATCCCCCTGTTTTCTTGTAGTTCTTTGATTTGATATATATTTGTGTGTGAAGCTATTTTCTTATTAATTGTTTTTTGTTCAATAAATCAAAGTAAATATATCATAGTTATATATAAGAGAAATTCCTTCAAATTAAATTAAAAGAAGTTCAATTTCAAAAGTACCACACACTCTTATAAGTTCCAAAAATACCACACACTCCTAAAAGTTCCAAAAATACCACACACTTCCCAATGTTCCAAAAAATATCACAAACACAAAAAATGAATTTTAAGGGTTTAGAATTTAAATTTTAGGGTTTGGGTTCACTAAATAGAGTTTAAAGTTTAGTTTTGAAGGGGGTAGAGTTTGGTTTGGGGTTTTAGGATTTAAATTTGAAGTTTTAAAGCTATTTCAATTTTGTGGTATTTTTGGAACAAAAACATTTTTGTGTTATTTTTCAAAAAAACTTTTGGGAGTATGTGGTATTTTGGAATATATCTAGCTTTTAGTGGTATTTTTGAGAAGCTCCTTATATATATGTGAAATGAGGCAAGAGCAAGAGTATATTTAACTTTTATTGCACAATCTATAGCTCAAAATCATAAAAATAAAAATATATAAATTCGTAACTCATCTCCGATTTAGTTATCGTTGATTACGAATCAGTCCGAAATACTTCAAACATAAACACATACATAAAACATTATTTTAAAGTCCATAATATCCAACTGAATAAACTACTAGATTTGAACAGATCAATCCCATCAGAAACATTCAATAGTAATGCATTTGTTACCTTTCGAAAGTTCCATTAGTTTGGCCACTGCCGCTTCTATCTCCAATTTGTCGGTTGCAGGAGCAGACGATGTCCTGATCATAATCTTCTCAGTCACTATTCTTTGTGTTACAAGTTGTGAAGCTAACGGAAATTCTTCTATATTTGAACTACTAAAGTTATGCATCCATACAATTTTCAAGCGGAACTTTGCATTGAGAAATAAGGTCTCCTCCTCGCGCTTCTCATTTTTTGTTTCGCACATTGTAGATTCACCTTCTAACTTAGGAACATTCCTATGCTACATTCGTATACAAAAGTACATCAGAAATTTTATAGATAAAAAGAGAGAGAAAGTTGGTCAAACTCTATCCAACTAAAACTGATGAAGTAAAAAAATGAAAAAGTACCTTAAAAAAGATCTCAAGCTCTCTTATTTTTCCACTCCAGGCACCTAAAACTTGATTGAGCATGTAAACTTGTAAGGGATTCGTCCAGTCAAGACTAACCGCCAAAGTTTTTAACCATCGCAAGTAATTGGTACGTTTGTCACTATGAAGTCATGCATGATATTTTCTTTATCCTTCATTTCCTGAAAAAATATTTTAACAAGTCAAACAATATGTTAATTATATATATATAGGCAATAGTTTGTGGTTGTACCTGAGCATTGCAAGAAATATTGTAGCTTACGTGGCGAAGCGTGTTCCGGTTTATACAACATTTCATTAGTCTAGGGGCCTCGACGAAGATGTTATTTGTCGTTATCCTAATATAGCCAATGGAGAATATATCGAGTAAAGCAGCAGACACATGAATGCCAGTAATACAAGTGGATGCAATATGCAAGAGCTTGAGGTTATCGTTATGTATCTTCAAGCAACCATGATAGCTTTGCCACGTGATTTCTATTACCAATATCTTAAGAAAGGGGCACAAAGCAATGATTGTGTTCAACACATCAATCTCAGGGGCTATATTTTCAAGCTTGAGGGTTGTAAGATTATTGCAGTTGTTGAAGGCTTGTGCACTTGTTAAACTGTATTTATTTAGCGAGAGTGATTTTAGGTTTGGATGCGAGAATATTTTTGGGGGTAAGACGAGCTCTCTGGCTCCCCAACAGTCGCCATTCATGTTTTGGAGTGTGAGATCTTTGGTCTGATTCACATGAGTTAGTGATCGAGCCCAAGCTTCCAGTGTAGCGTCTTCTCTTAATTGTGATGCCTAGTGGTATATTCTATAACCCTCCAGTCTCTCATTATGATTTTCAATAACCTTCAAACAAAACATATAAGATTTTAATCAGTTGTATACATCAATAAGATCGAACCAACTCTCTTTTAAATATTAGAGATTGAACTTATATTCAATGAACTTAAATCGATTCAGATATGTATATATACTACAAGAAAACAAGCCAAAATTGACGGATAATTCCGTCACTTACCCGTCAGAAACAGCATTTTTTGATGGGTATCTGACAGAATATGTCCGTCAGTCCTGGAGCGTCTAGTGACGGAGTACAGACGGAAAAATACTGACGGAATTTGTAACGGATATATCCGTCAGTAATTATCCGTCAATAGTCCATCAGTAATAACTGACGGATATTTAGTGACGGCTTATTGACGGATACATCCGTCACAATGTATTCGTCAATAGTCCGTCAGTAATAACTGACGGACTATTGAATGGATAATTACTGACAGATATATCCGTCAGTTTATGTCCGTCAATAGTCCGTCAGTTATTACTGACTAACTATTGACGAATTTGAAATTAAATTTTTTTAAAAAAATATTTATTATTTTATATTTGTTTTATTGTTTTGAATAATAATAATTTTTATTTTTAATAAAATTGAAAAATATTTAAAAGATTTTATAAAATAACAAAATTATATTAATAAAAGTATTTCAAATTACAAAAAAGAAAATAATAAACGGAACTACTCTGGACCGAGCTGTCCTAATATCGTGCCCATCGTCTCTGATCCTCTTGACGCGCGGTCACCAAATCTTCTACCGTCTTCTTCAGTGTCTCCACTTCAGCCTCTTTTCGCCGCATCTCCTCGTCCCTAATTGGATCTCTTACTCCTCGGGATCCTGGTAGACAATATCGGGCCATGTTCCCTAGTCCGTACACGCGCCCCTTCGAATTCTTCGTCGTCTAAAAAAAACAAATTATATATTAGACATAGAAATAATGAAACATTTAAAAATTTAACCTATAGAAAAACTTACCTCAATCATAACCGCGTACTGCGTGTTAAGCGGGATATCCTCACCCTCGGGTGTCTGCTGAGTCGCCCGCATGTCGTCTATAATCTTCTTGGTCGTCTCAAGCACATCCTTAGCTATGAGATCTTCAAACCTGTATGTTTTCTTCTTGGTGTGAAAATCCTCCATTAGCTTGAGGGGGGTCGGTCGTCGCCCCAAATTCCGAGTCTTTTTAAATGTTTAAAGTTATAGTTTATGTTTATAATTAAATTAAAGTTTAAAAATAACTAAAGTGTATGTGTTTTCATACTATCTCCTGGTCACGAGTAATGTTACTCTTAGCACCCAAGTTCGTAGTCGCAATGCCTAGACCGTTGCGGGTGCTGTAATGGTTCTTCTTGTTCGTCGAGGAGACTTTTATAGTCTTGGGTTGAGACCAATACTGAACGAGGTCGTCGAAAAGCGTCTCGGGCATCTCCTTCGCCCTCATGCCTTACTTCTTCCACGTACTCTTCCAGGAGTATAAGTGGTTGTTGTAGACTCGGGCCGCCTTCGACCTGAACTCAGACCGGACCAAGCCGGTATTAGACGGACGCCAGTTGAACTCTTGCTATACAAATGTTTTAATTAGTTAGATAATGTTTGTAGTTGTTGTTAATTAGTATAAACATATTAGAAAATAATTACCACAAAGTGCCGCAACCACATCTCCTTATTTTATTCAGGCATCAAAACGAACTTCTTATACAGCTTCTTCAGGAGACTATGCATCATTCTCTTGATTCATTTGGTCATCCCGTTGTCTGAGGGACAAAACCACGTAGCCCCGTCCGTGAGTTGGGGATCTAGTAACGTCAACCCCTCCCTCTCAGGTTGCACAAGTAGTTCCTCCAATGGCATATGCACCGGAGGAACCTGAGGCCCCAGAGGAGAAGAAGGGGTGATGGGAGAGGACATCGTACCCGGCGCAGAGGACATCGTACCCGACCCTTCCTCTCCGTCAGATGTGCCGAGACTTGGCACATAATATAAACCGTAATTGCTGAAATTACGGTAAGTTTAATGTATCGTTAGTATTTAATGGCTATAAAATTAATTATTCGTTATGTATTATTTTCAATTTTTTTAAGTAAGAAATTTTTTAAAACTTATGATTTAAATTAATAATGAACCCTAAACTTTAAATATTTACAACTAAAACCCAAACTTATAAAATTTACATTTATAACCCTAAAGTTTTTTAAATTACATTTGAAACTCCTAAAATTTAAAATTTACATTAAGAAAACTAAATTATCACAAATACATTTAGAATCAAAAACTTTTCAAAATTACATTTACAACCAAAAAAGTTTTTAAATTACATTTAAAACCCAGACACTTTTCAAATTACATTTAAAACCCAAAATATTTTTAAATCACATTTACAATCAAGAAATTTTTAAAATTAAATTTAAAACCGAAAATAGTTTTAAATTACATTTTGAATGAAAAAATTTTCAAAATTACATTTACAACCCAAACAATTATTTAATTACATTTAAAAACCAAAACATTTTTAAATTACATTTAAAACTCAAAAAAAAATTTAAATCACATTTACAATCAAGAACTTTTTAAAATTACATTTAAAATCAAAAATATTTTTATATTACATTTAGAATGAAAATTTTTCAAAATTACATTTACAACCGAATTTTTATTTTAAATAACATTTAAAACCCAAAATCAGTTTAAAATACATTTAGAATCAAATTTTTTTTAAATTACATTAACAACCCATAATATTTTTAAATTGCATTAACAACCCAAAACCTTTTTAAATTACAAATACAAGCCCAAATGTTTTACAATTAGATTGACAACCCATTATCAACCAAAAATCAACGAAAATCAACAAAACGTTTAAAATTATCAAAATCAACCAACAATCTTAGAAAACCAAATTTATGAAAAACCAAAAAATCAACCAAAATCAACCAACAAACTCACAAACTTTTGACAGAACAACCTAAAATCTAAGAAAACCCCAAAATTTCTAAACCCTAATCAAATAATCCAACTCCTAAATCTAACCTAAAATCACTTAAATCCATTAAACACTTACAAGGATGGGTTTTTTTGTTGTTTTGGGGGTTGGACAATGTGGCCGTTTTTAGTTTAGTAGGATCGGTCGTATGTGGCTTTGAATCCTTGTCGCTCTATGGTTTTGGTAAGTTGTATTTATGCGAATATACGATTTAGTTATCGAGACAAAATTACGATTAGTCAATTCATATTCCGTTCTCTGATTTGTCACTACGTTTAGCTTATCAGTTTCAAACACAAGTTTTTGGAAAATTAAATTTCTGAGTTATGTGGATTTGCATGTGTGAGCGATGAGACAAGTTTCGGGGACCCTGAGGTGCGTTGTTGGCTGGCGGTGCCCTGTCAGACCTAGGTGGTCAGTTAGTCTCTCAGATGAGATCGTTTATGCTAGATATTTTTGACATCTCTCCCGCAAGTATTTTTACCATTAACCTTGCTCCGAAAACTTTGCTATTCGCCATGGAGTGACCCTTCGTCGAGTGCAGGTGTTGCCCGACAAAATTCTTTGTTCGGGATATGGGTTGATAGCATAGTTATGCGCCCCTGAAGATCTTATCCCCTTTGACCACTTATGCTTCACCAAAAAAACTTTCATATCCTCTTCGATGGTGATGAAATTTATGGCCTTATGAAGAGCGTACTAGATTGAACGCGATTTTCGAAGGTTATCTACTTTCTGAATTTCTAATGGAGTTGCGTTTTAATCGAGAGAACCATTCGAGAATCATTCTCTGAGGGGTGTTGGACGAAAAGGAGACAGAAACCTGCGTCTTTTTCACCTTCCTTAAGTTTAGACCTTGCCATCACAATTTGAAAGGTTTGGAGGTAGCATTCGGATCAGTGGTTTCTTCATACATAGGGATTTTAATTTTGTCGGGATCAGATATTAGAGGCTTAGTTATATGTGCAATAAACGGCGTTTTCTGGGCTTCTTCGAGTATTTGGTCGATCTCTGGTGACGCACTGGTAGCGTGATGAATCTTTGATTTTACCGCTTGGACTTCCATAGAGGGTTTTGCGATGTAGTCGCAGAGATCGCTAATTTTTTCAAAGTCATCATGATTGGCTTTTGAAACTTTTAGGTGTTTATCATGGATGTTCCGAGCTTATTTCTCGCCCAATTCTTCTTGTTTTAGCCATAAGAGATTTTCTTCTTCTTCTATCATGGGTTTTTGGAACTGATGATCTTTCCACCTAGAGCGTTTTCTTCTTCTCCTTGCGTGCACGTCTGATGTACTTGTGTTTTAACATGTTTATAGCTTTATTCTGCATCCATTTAGGTTAGATTCATGATCATTTAGACTAGTATTGGTGCATTTGCATTTGCATTCTCATATTTCAGGTGATTGGGACCATGGATGCAAGTTACGGATCAAAAGGAGGTCGAAAAAGTGAAGAAACGCCCAAAAACAGAGCACATCGGTCAAGCACATCGATCAGGAACAGAGCACCTGACCGATGCAAGGAGGAAAAACGACCAGGGACTTTTATCGGTCAGGGCATCGGTCAAGACCTGACCGATATNATCGGTCAGGGCATCGGTCAAGGCCTGACCGATATGTCCACATCGGTCAGGCATATCGGTCAACCCTGACCGATGCAAACGAGCAGAAGTCAACATTTTCAAGCCTTTTTGACTTTTTAACCCAAATGTTTTAGGGTTAAACCAATGGATATTAGTGGGAGTATTTAAACCTTTTACCCTAATTTTTAGGGATTAAGC
>OVBE01015666.1:0-11345 GCA_900406425.1 Iberis pinnata | reverse complement strand
AAAAAGTGTGGCCCTAAACCTTGGCTTAGCCCGCTTATGCCATGGGCCGGGCCTGATTCTATCCTCCATCCAGAAGTCTTTAACTTATTATGAGCTATGGAATGTGTAGCTTGTAAAAAGCGGTATTGTTTAATATTCATCACAAATTCGAAATAACTAATGCAAATGATTTCAAAACCAGGTATGCATTTGTTTCATAATTTTTAGAGTGTGATAAAATCAAGAAAACAGATGTACTTGCAAGAAAAGCTATTGAAAAGAGGTGTTTGTTCATCACTTTTATCAATAATATTTCTTGCATTTATGATTCAAAATATTTTTACATAAGCAATGAGATTCATTTGTGACATAAAAGAGATTGTAGTTAAGTTGTTACATTAATCTCTTTTCTTTTAATCACAAAAACACCATTTAATTAAAAATATAGTAGATGAAGTGATGTGTGTTAAGTGGTTAAAGAAAAAAAAAATCTATTTCTATATTTTTATTTATCAAATTTCGAATTCACGTAATTAAAAAACTCTGTATTATATAAATTTTTATGAATAAGATCTTATCAATTTAATTTTGACAATAAATATATTTTATAAAGAGGTATTAGATTTTCTATTGGGGAAGTCAATTCGACATTGTACTTTTGCATAGAAAAATAAAAGATCTACCGTTTTTACTCGTTTAGCAAGGAAATATTCATAAAAATTAATACTTCTTCCATTCCAAAATATATGATATTTTGGTTAAAAGCGCACATATTAAGAAATTCTGTTTTTTATTTTAAATATTTTATATATTATACACTAACCCAATTAATAAAAAGCTGTCATTTTACTATTGGATGTGGACTATTTAATAATTTTAAAATCTGCAGAAAAATACAAAAATATTTTATATTTTGGAACATAGATAATTTTTTAAAACATCTTATATTAAAGAACGGAAGGAGTACAGTTCTGGAGGATAGAAAAAATGCAATGGTTAGGATCCAAACATTTTTTTCTAAAAAATAAGGAGGATAACAATCAAAACTGACATAATTTTAGCTTAAATTTACTTTTAAAATATTTAAAAAATTATTTGTCAGTATAAAAAAATTTATAACAACCATAAAATAATTAGTTTTGTTAAAAGGGGACCACAAAAAAATTTTCTTTTGTTTTCGAGCTAATAAATTTGCTAGATCGGATCTGAATAAAATAAAATAAAATAAATACAAAAATAAGAAAAGTAATTTGAACTTTTCGATATCTCATGCAAAAGAAGACCATTTCAAAAAGTTAAAGATTTATCAATATCAAATTTTTGTAATAAATGGAAAAATTGATCCTCATTATTGAAAATTATATCATATATTCCATAGCTCATGAATCAAATTCGGCATGAGGAAGAGATTAACAATTATATGTTACATTTTAATTTTTTTATAAAGAATCTTATCCATATGAGTTAGTCAAATTATGAAGTGGTTACATTAAACTTATAGAAAATTAGTTGTATTTAAAGTGAACTGATCCATTGTAGTTATGTATAATTACTCTAATCTGGTCAAGTAGCACATGCATTGTCACATGCTCATAGAGTGAAGATTGTCATTTCTTTATTTTACATACTTAAAGAGTTCGAATTGACTTCCATTAATCATTAATAGCATTGAGTGTTAATATATCCTGAGATTTCGAACTCCTTTAGTCGAAATTTGCGGGCTTAGTTTCCTGAGGTTTTGAGCTCCTATAGTCGAAACCTGCAGGCTTTGTTGTTTGGTGTTTGTAAAACTGTTTTAAGGTTTTATTAATCAACTAGTTGACAAAAAAAATACTTAGGCTTGTGCAGATGAGTCGTAAAAATTTAGTATTTGTTATTTGCTTTGTTTTTGACGGATAATTAATTTAGCGATCTGTTTTGCTCCTGAAATATACGGATATCCAGACTTACGAATATTTTGGAATTTTACAGATATTTGCGAATATCTAGTTTTCTCATTTCAGTTCAACAAATATCCAAAAAAATATTAGTAACTTCTATACAAATATACTTTATTTATGTTAAAATTATCCAATAAGTAGTAAACAATTAAAATCAACTAGTTTTAGATAAAATATTAAACAAAGGGTTAAAATTTAGATGCACATCTTGAAAAAGGATTGTTTTATTTTTGTAAATTGTAAAGATCATCGAAGAAAAATATATTTCAATGTCATGTAAACCATATTGTCATTTCTACATTAGTCGTATGAACTTTTACACCTATCATTTCCATTTCTGTTTTTTTTTTTAAGTTTTCTATTTATTAAGTATGTGAAAACATAGAAATCTATATGGTGTAATATGTATATATGTAGTATATATGTAATATACGGAGCGACTTGGATATCCGGCCTTTTAAAATTTAGTATTTAATATTTGCTTTGTTTTATACGGATAGTTAATTTTAGTATTTGCTTTGCTTTGAATAGCTACGGATATTTTTTGGTTCGGGTCGAGGCAAATATCGAGTCGGACCGGATATGACAGATAATTTGCCCTGCCCTATATATACTTATAAAAGTTTAAAAAAAAAGAAATTTTTTAACAAGTAGTAAGTGATTTTGGGTTAAGTGATTAAAAATTCAAAATCTTTTATCACCATAGTTTAACTTCATGTAATTGCATTTTTCTGCATTATTGGATTTGATTATGGTTTTATAATTCGGATTTTTTCGATCATAATCTTAATGTGATAAAAAATCTAATTAGTAATTGTATTTATGAATCTGAGTGTTATTGGCAATGACTTAATTTTCAATTAGGGAAATTGACTTTTGTCAAGTGATTTTAATCATTTGATTATAATCTATATTTGCATTATTTTTTTATATTAAAATTAGATTTTATATGAATTATCGATTAAAATGTGACATAGTTATAATTAGTAAACAAGTAATTTGTCGTCCATTTGATTAAAATTGGGGAAAAATTATGAAATACAATAGGTGAAATACAATTAACCATTTATAAGTCGGCAGATAAAACAAATCATTCAAACCAAATAATGAAATACAAATAAACTACTAAATTGCTAAACCAAAACAGAACCAATCAAAATCAACAACAAACCATTTCAGCATAAAAATTCTTAGCATAGCAAATCAGGCCAAAAGGTTGATAACATGACCGATCGAGAGTATAAGCAAGTGAAGCCATCGAGTAGGACACCAACATCTAGAGTACATTTTCGTTGAAATAAAAATGCATTTTTAAAAATAGAAATGTATGTTTCTTGAAAGAAAAAGACATTTATGTTGAATTAAAAAGATTTTGTTGAAATTTTTGGAAATTTATATCATAAGTATCATAAATTATAGATTTATTTATAGGAATAATATTTATTATACGTTCTAAGAGGGTAAAATAATTTTGGTTAAATATTTTGTTTAGTTTTTTATTTTGTCTGATCCATAACGAACTCAAGTCAATGTAAATTTTTTTTTATATACACATATAAGAGAGAGAGACATTTTTTAGATTTGTGTAGAACATTCAAAAATGTTAGACCGATACTGGTTGATAAAGATGTAACTCTACGAACAAGCTTCTCTCATGCATAAATACAATCATCCCACTATGTGTAGGGACCCTGAAACCGAATTTAGTTATAAACCAAGTTTAAAACGTTTAACAATCTTAAACCGAACGGAGTCGAGTCGAAACTCTTTCCTTAATCTAAAAATTGCTCGTAGTAAGACGGTTTACCGCAATTTAAAAATCCCAGGATACAACTGTTCCACGTCTTTATTAAGTCTTATTCTTAATAAAGCCTATCGACCTTAGTCTTTATAAATACTCCCGAGACTTTGAAAATGAGGTACTATTAGAACAACTTTTGTAGATTTTTATTGTAAGTATTTATTTAATCTCTTTATACAAATCGAAAACCACTTGTTTTCTGATTTTTGAGAGAAAATCGGATGAGAGAAAATGAATGAGAGATTCTCTATTTATAGGACATGAAAATGTGTCATGTGAAAGGATGTGACCCTTGGTGAAAAGACACACTCCTTCGTTGAACCTTTTCAATTGGTATCCATTCGGCCAACGGTTGCAACTGTTCGCTTGGTGACCTTTCACCTGTAAGTTACTTCACTCTAGTTCACTAAGCTTGAGTGTTAACTGACCAGTCCACCCAGCTAGATCAGTACTCATTCAGCTCAATGAGTTGGGTTGAGCTGTCTTTTACTCACCTAGCTGATCTAGCTAGTCTTTCCAGCTAGTTTAGCTCACTTAGCTGTCTTATTTCTCATTCAAATTAACTCTAATTTTAGCATTTAAATATTCAAAGTTATAGTCCTAACTACAACCTTTCCAATGCAATCATAATCCGGTAATTCCGGACAACGACCTTGCCAGAAAACTCACCTGACAAAAGTCACTGTTATAAGTGTAGTTTGGGTAATATTCTTTATTGGGCCTAAGACATGAGACAAGTAGAGGTCAGAACCTAATCTACCAAAAGAAACTTGAGCAGAATATATTTATGAATATGATCCTTTAGTGTAGTTTGGGTAATATTCTTTATTGGGCCTTTTTTTAATAAGCCTAAAGATTTCATTTTATATAAACCACTAAAGGGCTCTTAAATATTAAGATCGGACATAAAGAAAATCAATAAATTTTATATTTTTATAACCAACATAAGAAATTAGTGATACAAAACAATGAGTTTTTTTAAAAGGAGAAATATAGTATCAAACAACCCACAAAATATATTTTAACAAAAAAAAACCCCACAAAATATTGGATTATATATGAGGGACCAACGTCGGCTATTAAATTTTTTTTTTATAGATTCTTAGTGATTATAATTTATTATGATCCTTTAAAATATAAACTAGGTTCGTGAATGAAGGCTGCTACAAGAATTGTAGTCTAAATTGGCCATCCAAAATTTTCACAATAGCACTCACATGTCACCATAAACATATTCTGATTCTTGTTCAATCTCATCCACATAATGTTTAGTTACTTTTTTTTTATTTTTTTGGTATTAATGATTTCTTTGAAGAAATGAACTTTTAAATCTCTTTTATGTTTGTTTTTTGTTTCTTTTGCTTTTTTGTAGATTCATCTCCTCTAATATGCATGAGAAACAGCATTCTGTCAATTCAATACATAGTTATACGCCATCAAATAATTCGCAAGCAAAACTACTATTATTAACTTTAAGCATGTAAAAAAGAAATTTTTTTTTAAGTATGTACATTAAACATATATATATATATAATATCGAAATCATAAATTTTTGATAATTTCTGATTTCGCTATCGATTTTTCTCTTTATATTGTTGGAGAAAATTAGCATCAAAACCAATTTGATTTGGACCGGTTTAAGTTCTTGGTTTAGTTTTAATTTTTTAGTTTGTCTGAGTCAATAACAGACCTATTGTTACGGTCAAGTAAGTTAGTTGTGTTAGTACGTTTAGTGGCTTAAGTTTAGGAGTTATGTTAGTTTGTTTTTCCTATTCCTGTAAGGATGCTTAAGAGACATTTTCTTATTGAGGTAAAGTACAATTTCGGTATTCTACATAGCTTTATACTAACAAATTGGTATCAGAGCTCGCTGTTGGATTTTTCAGAAATTTTGAATTAAGAAACCGCATTTTCAAAGAGTGTGCAGAGATGGGAGATGAGAAGATGAAGTTGCCGCAATTTGGTGGCCACTGGAATCAGTGGAGTGATGTCATGGATAATTTCTTCAGAACAAGAGAACTATGAAATCTAATTGAAACATGCTACGAAGAACTAGCAATACCAACTGCACTTTTGGCTGAATAGAGACAACAGTTGGATGAAGCCAAAACTAATGATCACAAAGTGAAGCATTACCTCTATCAATTCATTGATAAAACTACTAAGGAGCAGATTCTAGACAAGAGAACCTCTAAACTCAAATGAGATTCTAGGAAAAAAAAATTTAGAGGTAATGATCGAGTGAAAATATCATTACTGCAGAAGTTGAGACGTGATTTTAAGTTGCTTGAAATGAAAGAAGCATAGAAAGTTGATCGAATATTTCAAGCGTGTGATGACTATCACGAATCAAATGAGAAGTAATGGAGAAGTTACGAGTGATTCAAAGATTATGGAGAAGATTCTGATAACTCTCAGTGAGAAGTTCATGTACGTTGTGGTGTCCATTGAAGAATCCAAGTACATAGAAAAATTTACTCTTGAAGAATTTCAGAGTTCTCTGGCTGTTCATGAACAAAAATTCAAAAGACAAAACAGAGGAGATGATCATCTCTTGAAGGTGAATTTTGGAAGAGGCTCAGGAACTAGGGGAAGATGATCAAATGGAAGAGGTAGAGGTAGAGGAAGAGGAAGGAGCTTCCTGAAAAAAGCATAGTAGAATGCTACAAATGTCACAAACTTGGACATTTCCAAAACGAATGTCCAAAATGGGAAGAAGAAGCAAACTATGCAATGTTTGATGAGACAGAAGAAATGTTGCTATTGGCACACATAGAGGAAGAAAGTGAAAAAGAAGAAGTTTTTGAACTTAATGTTGCAGAAGCTGAACAACTTTTAATGGTATGCTCAGAAAACCAACAAGATATGCAGAAGAATGCATGGTTTCTTGATTCTGACTGTTCAAACCACATGAGTGAAGATCAAGAGCTATTCATTGACTTGAATACACAGTTCAAACATTATGTAAAACTAGGAAATGACAAGCGCATGGAAGTGATAGGAAATGGCAATGTTAAGTTGATGTTCAATGATGCAATCTACATAATCACTTATGTGTTTTATGTGCCAGAGCTCAAGAACTATTTGTTGAGTCTTGGACAACTTCAAGAGAAGGACTTGACCATCATCATAAAGAGAGGAGTCTGTAAAATCTACCATGATGATAAAGGATTGATGGTAGAGAGTAAAATGAACATGAACATAATGTTTCCACTCATAAATGAAATGAGTGGAGCAAGTCAGGATCAACAATAGTGTCTGGAATCATAGCAGAAGAAATAGGGAAACTGTGGCATGAGAGATATGATCATCTCAGTCACAGAGGAATGCAGACTCTCCAGGCTAAGAAGATGGTACGTGGAAATTACCAGCTTGTGATTCATAAAAATTCAATTGCTCTTATTTTTTGGTAGGAACACAACCAAGAAATGCCATTTCAAAGAAAACTTTGTGGAGAGCAAAGGAAATGTTAGAGCTGGTACACTTAGAAATCTGTAGCCTTATAAGTCCCATGTTTTCCAGTAGAAAAATAACATCTTGTGCTTCATTGATAATTTCAGTAGGAAAGGATGGGTGTATTTCTTGAAGGAGAAATCTGAAGCTTTCAGTTACTTCAAGCAATTTAAAAGAAAGGTTGAAGTTGAATCAGGAAAGAACATAAAATTCTTAAGAACTGATAGGGGAAATAAATACACATCTTATGAGTTCTCTAACTACTGCAAAGAGCAAGGAATTAAAAGACAATTGACCACATCATAAACTCCACAACAAAATGACATTGCGCAGAAAAAGAACAAGACTATCATGAACATGGTCATATCCATGTTGTCATCAAGAAAGGTACCAAAAATCTATTGGGATGAAGCAATAAATTGGACATTTTATGTATTAAACAGATGTCCCACATATATTGTCAAAGATGTCACACCTCAGGAAGCTTGGTGTGGTATAAATCCAAGCGTGGAACACTTTAAAGTGTGGGTGTTGTGTAGCACATATGCATATTGGAGATGAAAGGAGATGTAAACTTGATGACAAAAGCACTTCTTGTATTATGTTTGGTTTTTTTTATATGAATCAAAAGGATATCGCTTGTTTGATCTAAGGGCAGCAAAAATCATTGTTAGCAGAAATGTGTTCTTTGAAGAAACTTAGCCGTAGAACTGGGAAGGACATCAAAACCACATACTCTGATTTAACATGGACTGATGATGATGTGATATGAGAAGAAAGTGAAAATGAAAATAGTGATGAAGAAGAACATATTGAGGAAGAAAATGTTCATGAGGAACAAGTAGAAGAACCACATGAGCATGAAATTGAACAACCAGTTCAACCTGCAGAACCACAACATACCACAAAAGAACCACAACATACCACAACATGTTCAAACTGCTGAGCCACCTGCCCAAACCAGAGGAAGTCGAATCACAAGGAAGCCAAGTTATTTGAATGACTATATTACAGGCTATGCTAACTTAGATGAAGAAGATGTGGTGAACATGGTAATGGAAATCGCAACTGATCTTTAAATTTTGAAGTTGCTAAAAGGAACATAAAATGGAAGTCTTCAATGAATGAAGAAATCAATTCCATAGAAAGAAACCAAACTTGGGAGCTTACAAAATTACCAAAAGGAGCCAAATGCATAGGAGTAAAATGGATATACAATACCAAATTCAGTGAGAATGATAAGGTGAGTAAGTAT
The DNA here is from genome assembly GCA_900406425.1 of Iberis pinnata. Lineage (NCBI taxonomy): Eukaryota > Viridiplantae > Streptophyta > Magnoliopsida > Brassicales > Brassicaceae > Iberis > Iberis pinnata. The sequence goes on along the minus strand of OVBE01015666.1, from coordinate 2,917 downwards.
AAAGCACACCTGGTTGCAAGGGGGTATTCTTAAGAACATATGATAGATTACACTGAATTATATGCTCGAGTCGCCATAATGGATACAATAAGGGAAATCATTTTTACTGATGCACACAAGGGCTGTGACATTTACCAATTGGATGTCAAATTAGCCTTTCTTCATGGAATCCTTCAAGACGATGCTTATATTCAGCAACCAAAGGGCTATGAAGTAAAAGGAGAAGAAGATAAGGTCTATAAGCTTTACAAGGCTCTATATGGACCGAAACAATCCCCAAGAGCCTGGTTTAGCCGTATTAAGGAATATTTTTTGAAGAAGGTTTCTCAAAATCATATAATGAGAAAACTCTGTTCACTAAGACCAATGCACAAGGTAACAATTTGTTTGTAAGTGTGTATGTGGATGATTTGATTTACACAGGAGATGATGAGTTGATGATGAAAGATTTCAAAGCACCAATGGAAAAAGAATTTGATATGTCTGATCTTGGAAAAATAAGATTTTTCTTAAGAATTAAGATGATGCAGACATCAGAAAGGATTCATATCTCACAAGGCAAGTATGCAGTTGAATTATTGAAGCGTTTCAACATGGAGAACTGCAATGGAGTTCGAAATCCAATGGTGCCAGGAAGCAAAGTCAACTTGGATGAGTATGGTGAGAAGATTGATGAGACATACTACAAGCATATCATAGGGAGTATCATGTATCTCACTACTGCAAGACCATACTTACAGCATGTTGTAAGTTTACTGAGCAGATACATGTCTAAGCAAACAATGTTGCATTTACAAGGTGTTAAGAGTGTTAAGGTATATGAAGAACACTGTGAATTATGGCTTATGGCACAAGAGAGGAGGAAGTGGACAATTGAAGGTATATACTGATAGTGATTTTACATGAGACATTAAGAGTAAAACAATCACTTCAGGGTATGTACTTCTCATGAATGATATTGTTGTGGTATGACTGTCTAAAAAGCAGCTCATAGCCACAATTTCCACAATAGAAGCATAGTATGTGGTTGCTTCAATATGTGCTTATCAGGTTATATGGTTTAAAAGAATCATGAGTGAGTTGGGATTGGTGGCAGAAGACAACATTGGTATTATATGTGTCAACACTTTGACAACCAAGTTGTCAAATAATCCACTTTTTCATGGCAATTGTAAGCATATAGGAGTGTATTTCCATTTCTTGAGAGATCTTGTGAAAGGAGTCATATACTTGGAACACTGCAGCTTAGATGAACAAGTCGCATATATTTTCACAAAGCCATTGAAGCTAGAAACTTTCGAGAGATTGAGAAGAAGACGTGGGAGTTGCTTTGTATCTGATAAGCTAAGATGTAAAGAGAAAAACTTAGCTTAGTGAGGGTTTGTTAGAGCAAATTAGCATCAAAACCAATTTGATTTGGACCGGCTTAAGTTCTTGGTTTAATTTTAATTTTTTTAGTTTGTCTGAGTCAATAACAAACATATTGTTACGGTCACGTAAGTTAGTTGTGTTAGTATTTAGTGTTTTAGGTTATGAGTTATGTTAGTTTTTTTTTCTTTTTCCTGTAAGACTACTTAAGAGCCATTTTCTTATTGAAGGAAAGTACAATTTCAATATTGTACAAAGCTTTATACTAACATATTGTTATATCTTCACACTCGAAAAGACATATTTATACATGAACTTATAGCAAAATTTATATCTATATGATATTAGAGTGTATAATATTACCTTCATTTTCAAAGTTTTGATTATTGATTATTCATTCCTTAGCTTTATAATAACTGACTAATAGATACATAAGCTTTAACGGTGTTAAGTCAGACCGTTACATTGCTGATATAGTTATTGAGTTAGCTATCATATAAAAAAATGCATGTGACTGTTAGTCAGTTACAGTGGCGAATGTAAGATGTCTTTTAAATGGGTGCACCAAAAAAAAATTAATGAAAAATTTGGAATGTATCTTAAGTTTAAGCTATAGATTAAACTAAAATGTTTTAAAACTTGTGGGTGCAAATGCACCCTTATAGTTGTATGTAGCTTCGTTCATGGTCAGCTGTCACGTTTGCTAACACATCATCTGTTAAAAAATAGTTTGATAAAATTTTTAAATATATTAATAATCAATACTAGCTAAATTTTTTTTTCCAATTTCATAAATATTATTATATATTTTTCAACTATGCATCAATATGTAATTTATCATAAACATTTTTTTAGGGTGAAAACGACTTAGTTAATATAAAATATGTATCAATTCATATGGCTATTTAGTATGTCAAAATTTTAGCACTATTTAACGGTGGCAATATCTTCAATCGTTGACAAACTTCTGATATTTTTGGTGGACTCTGTATATACATGTACTAATTTGCATCCAAAACATCATGACATTTAAATTTTCTTTAAAACTACATAAAACCTGAAAAGACTCCAAATATATCAAAAACCAGTAGAAAACACTATTTAAAGATGGTGAAACTTTGTTAAATAGCGTAAATATGAGTGCTATTGTTAAAAAATATAATAAAGATTATAAAAGGTTGCAACAATATAAAACAAAAATAAATTTCTAAAAACATATAACTTTTCAACATGAGATGTTTTGGTAACAAAACCGTCATAATCATAATCATTGTAGTTTAAGATGTTCAAGAAAAGGATCATGAAGATTTTTTTTGCTATGTTTAGGCCAAACAAAAGCAAAAAAAACATGTTGCATATGTACGGACATCACATCCCCATTCACTAGTTCCACAAAGAAGCAGCCAAAGAAGCCTAATTTCTTTTCAAAAGGTGCAAAATTAAAAAACGAATTTGATAGTTTAATGATGAATAATTAGAAAAGTTATCTTTATTATTATTATTATTTGGGGGTAAAATATGTTATAAATTATGCTTATATGTTTATATG
>OVBE01015665.1:0-11346 GCA_900406425.1 Iberis pinnata | reverse complement strand
TGCAGAGTTGCCTGGGATCGATCCTGCATTGAGTTGTGATCGATCCTACAGCTGCTTGGAGGTAAGTTCAGTCCATTCCACAGTTGAGTGTCGTGTGCTAAGTCCATTCCAACGTCAAGTGTTGTTTTTCCGAAATTTCTCAAATCCTTCCCAAAATACCTGAAAGTCCTGAAAAACCTCCAAAATGCGTGCATATGCAAATTCTAATGCAAAAATCCTAAAAACACTAAAGTTAGTGAAATCAAGCATAAATATGATGTATGCACGTTTTTAGACCTCATAATCGATGCTAATTGATAAGTAAAAACCGTGAAAATTCAGAATCATCAACATTTCACGTCCTGTTTACTTTATGCATGTTTGTTTGTTTAGGAATTGTTAGTAAAATCCATTCTCTTGTTTGGCTTGAATTAGTAGAATCCATCTGCATCTAGAGTGGTTAATGTCTGCACCTATTTGTATTGACACCTATTATTACTACAACGACATGATAGTATAATAGGAATTGACACGTAAAAATCCTACTATCAATATTATAAAAGCAAAGATCAGAGTTCAAAATTCTTCTCCAATACAGGTTCAAAATTCGTCTCTCTGTAAACTCAAAGTTGTAAAAGCGTAAAAAGAAAATAATGCTAGCCATAAAGCTTATATAGTTTAGGAAAAAGGAAATAACTAGAAACACAATAAAAGATAGTCTTGAGGACCAAAATTTTAAATTATATAAATCTTCATTCTTCTTCGGGCGCAGGGATCGATTGATCTATTTGTAAACAAGCTCGATCATTCTTCAAATGCTCGATCGGTATTCATATCCAAAATAATCCAGGAGGAAATGCTTGATCGATCCCTTCAGGTATCGATCGTTCTTCATACATAGTGACTTTTCTTCGTAATAAGTGCACGATCGATCCCTGAAGGGATCGATCGATCTCTCTATTTTGTCATTAATGCCAATTTCTTCTGATTTGCTCTAAAATGCATCTTTTTGCTTCAAAACGACCCGAACACCTAGAATCATGAAAAATTACCAAAATTGCAAGAAAAATGCTCGGAATAATGCATAATAGCAAGCATAAATGCCTACTATTATGCATCAAAACCGGGTGATATCACCTATAGAGAGAATAAATTATAAAGGTTGTTGCAAAAAAATTTAATATGTTTTAAGTAATTATTTAGTATAATTTATTATACAATTTATTTGATTAAGTTTATTAAAATAATTTAAGATTGCAAATAATCATCAACATATTTTCATGGATGACGGTGCATAAATTTTTTCAAGATTGCAAATGATCATCTCTATATTTTTTTTTCAAAGTTGTGAATATTTTCTATCGCGAGTGTTCTCTTAAATACTTCACGAAAGAAAGCCCCAACATATGCATAGTTGATAAAGTTAAGTACTCTCTTAACTATTTCAAAAATTAAATGCCATCCAACTTAGGAGGTGAATCTTCAAACACTTCATTATTTGTAAAAATGAGGTTGATCAACGATAAAGATAAATAGGAGGCAAAACTCTTTTTTTTGGCAATCAAACTAACGCAACTTTTGTTTGTGCCTTAGTTGGAACACAATTATGTTGTTGTTATAATATGTACACACTATTCTTCCTAGCGTTTTTCATCCAAGTAACATATCATATGCTATAAAAGTACTTATGATCCAAAAAAGTACCGCACACATATGAAATTATGCTGCAGTGATATATCATACATGTCTCTTATGCCTCCAAAATATTTCCAACTCATATATCAATGGCTAGAGAAACACATCAAGTGCTCGCTTCTGATGACATAGGCGTGGAACGAGAATGAAGATAAACATAAACTCTAGTTGCATGAACAGAGATGGCAGAAAATTTTAAGGTGTTGTGATAACTAGCCACAAAAAATATTGTCTCCTATACTTTTCAAAAAGGATTGAATCCATTTGTACATAGTCCAAAATACATATCATGTTTTTCAAATTCAAAATCCAGATTCGTAGATAGAAAACTTCGTCATGCTTTTGCATATGAAGGATGTGTAATCTCCTCGTCAAATTTATGTATAGTGTGCAATCTCATTACCGGTTATGTTCGCTAAAATTGATACAAATTCTGCAACTTATTGGTCAATGGTAAATAACACAACCGCTTGTATGGAACTAAAACTCTACCATATGTATCCTCGAGTACATCATACAATTATCGATGTGTATCCTCAAGTAGGATGTCCCTCGCAAAATCGGTTATCGCATCAACACATTTCTTAGTCAAATGAAAGTTTGTCTTTATCGTCATCAATTGGCTTTTAGATAACAAAGGCTGAAGATTTTCTCTACATATAGTTGTTGTTTAGTTGTGTCTAACATACTAAAAACATTTTGCTTCTATATTAGGTTTTTCATCCCTTTCTTGATCAACTCCCACTTGCTGCATATTTTCCCAATATGCATCATTAATCATTTGAATAATACCACCCCAAAATCTACTTCCATTTAAGGTTCTTCTATTTTTGGCAACATATGGTTTGCTAATACTACAACAATTAGGTGTTTCACCATATTAGAAATTAAACCAAATCTTATAATATGTCATAGATCCGTCGCAATACAAGTGATTTTATACAAAATATATAATAATATTATGTAGATTCCGGTATAAGAACACATGACCTTTCAAATTACGAGATTTTTGTGTTTCAAATTGCTGATATGCCAATACCATGAACTTGTATGTAACCTATTTGTCTTTCAATAGTTTTGACTATGGATCTATTTATGGATCATTCATCCACGATTGAAAATAAAGAATATTCATAATCTTATAATAGGTTTTTTATTGTTGTATTGAATCCAAAATCTTATAAGTTTCGACGAATATATCCGCCGGAATATTTGAATACAACGGTCATATAACATATAAAACGGTTACTCCACAATGGTATCAAAATTTCAATGGATTTTGATAGATTTCCTATAAATATAATTGCCGGAAGTTCAAAGAGAATTCCAGAGTTTAACCAACGAAAATATTGGATTTTAATTTTGTCTTTGGCCGTTGAGAAGTCTTCACAAATTTCTTATAGAGATATAGCTGTCAAAAATTCTTTCGGTTTTTGCCATATCTTTGGTAATGTTTCTTATATAAAAATATTCAGATTATGGGGGTGATTAGTAAGTGGTTTTTTTTGTTGAAGAATTTTTACAAGTCTTTGAAACCATGTTTTTACCAATCAAGATTTTCTATCTTTTTTTTTGTAGTAAAAGCCATATAAGCCAACTTTTTCCCCTTAAAAAAAAAAAACAAATCATCAATGGCTAGCTTTTGGTGCTTTTTAATTTTTTTTAACTTCAAACAATTACAATTTTTTTCTCATCTTCACAAATTATGTAAAGTTTTTTTTTATAAATTTAAATATAGTTCAATAAAACAAAAAATACTTTACAATAATCTTCATTTTATTTTCATTCTATTAAGATCCATTTATAAAGTATAAAATTTATCTTATACTTATATCATATTAATGAATAAATTATAAATAAAAAGATAAAATTTCTAAAACAAAAAATTAAATCTGACATAAAATAATCTCATTTATTAAAAAAAATATTAAGAGATGATAAAATTATTTTAATAGAATAAATTTTCTAACATAACTAAATAAAACTATAATCTAAAAAACAAGTTGGTCGTCTCTCAATTTCTGTGAAGAAGTGTTTAATCGTCGTCATTCATCACTTTAATTTATTAATGAGAGAACTTTTGGAGTTTGGAAAGGGAAATGACGAGTTATGAAAAATGAATTATGATATCAAATTTCTACAATGCAAAAAAATTGTTATAGCAAAAATGGCCCTTCATAATTTTATTCGCAAATCAAATATCGAGGATCCTGAATTTCAAGCAGAATATGTGCAAGTAAACGAAAATGATCCAAATGAAGAAAGCTCGTAAAATGCGGTGGAACCATAGTGTGTAAACTTTTGTTTTATTATTATATAATTATAAATATGACATAATATTTTTAAAAAAATTATTTTGTTATTATTAAAAGTAATAATTATAGTTTTTAAAGTTTTGGTTATAAAACAAACTTTTATTATCGTTTATAAAAATTAGTCACAATCGTTACAGCCAAAATCTCTGCAGCAAGAAAAGCCAACGGTAATCATTATCAATAGGCCCTATATTCTCGGTCCCAATAAACAATCAAATTACAAATTTACAACTATTTAATTTACATAATAGCCATAATCTATGTGGCGTGACAGTGAATTTTAATACACGGAATAGTATGCGTTGACATTTGAAAATGTAATATTAGTATAGCATATATATATGAATTTTGTGTACGATATATGCTGCTGCCTACATGGAAACCTTAGTTTATACGACTGTTTATATAGTCACCGAGATAAAAAAAAGTTGGTAAACGTTTGGTTTTAATTTGAGAATGTGAAACAAACACGAATATTGACCCTTTAATCCATGATATATAGTAATTAACGGTCAAAAGTAGTATTTGAGTATACAATCAAGATCTTCTCTGAGAGTGAAACCTCATACCTATTTAAAATTATAATAAATGAAATTTTCGCCAACCGTATAAGAAACTTCGTTTTATGTTTTTTTCTGCTTTGTCATGATCCTTCTAATTCCTTTTGAAGACTAACAAAAATTATATTACATGAACAATCTCAAATGGCCAATAGTATACAGAGCCGGTCTTGAGTCCAAGCAGAGCAAGCATACGCTTGCGGCCCATTTTTTAATTTAAAAATTTTAGTTAAGAAAATGGCCTATTTTTTGAAAAACTGTACAATTTTGGCCTATTTTTCCATTGTAGCTTGCGGCCTTTAGAAAATTTTAAAATCTCAGGACCGGCCCTGATAGTATATTACAACGTAATATATAATACCAACTTTACAGTTACACCTTCTAACATAATCTGCTTTCTAGCTTATGTGTTCCTCACGCTATCGAATATATGTCTCAAGAGAAGTTCTTGAAAATATATAAATTAATCGGATAAAGCTATCGAATTACTTTTGTAATGTAAACTACTTTGAAATTTTATACCAAAATAAATTTAAAAATTAACAGAAAAGGTTGCATTAAACGGATCGTCCAAAATAAATCTATCGTTTCATGTAAGTTATTTTGCAAATCTTTATCACTTCTTTTTGGCCAAGTAAATCTTCACCCTTAATTTTTCATGCGCATGCATCACCCTCGTTGAGGTTCTTTGATTTTTTACAACATTATTGTAGTCAAATCGAGAAATAAACCTTATAAAATATCTAACTAATCTATATTATGCGTTTAAATATTTATAAAAGAAATTCCGAGACAGCATATACGTGAAGGGTGATCTATTTATTTACGTTTCACGTAAAGAAATTACATAACAAAAAAAAAAAAAATGCTACAAGTTTATATAGTCAAATGATCATCTAGATTAAAGCCAAAATTCAATATTTTGTGTTTGGGACAGTGGAATGTACATAAAGATTAATTAGCCTAATTTTCAGATTAAAAAAAAGATCCTAAAAAAATATTCTTTACTTCAAATTCAAAAGGAGGAAGAAGAAGAGAAATAGTTGGGTTTGATCAGCCATGAGACATTGAAGCAGGTAGAGACTTCTTTGAATGCGGTGGAAGTAATTACATAATAATGGTAAGTAAAGATTCCAATTTTGATGAAGATTGCAATGAGAACATGCATGATTTATCATAATTCAATTAAATATTACTTATATATACTGTTCAACGAAAGTAGTGAATGCTTTTATTATTTATATATAATGCATCGAAGCAAACTTAATATTATAGGCTTTCATTAACCTTAATATATATAAGAAAAAATAAAATTTTTAAATGTGGGGTTTTAGCCTAGTTTCAAGATTAATTAGTTTGATTTTCAGATTATGAAATTTTACTAGGGTTATATATTATATACTTACAAGTAAAACTACATAACAAATATTAGTCATGAATTATAACACATAGCTAGGGAAAATATTTAATACATCTAACCCACAAAATTAAAATCTATTATCAAATATACATTGTGTTCTTATTATTTGATATATAACTCGAATCATTCTTCAAGCGCCTTGATCTCAAATATCAGATTGTCGTTACCTAATATTGTTTTATATATATTTTGGTTATTTATTGAATGACTCCTATATTTGACTCATGTATTGCAGACATTTGACACAATAAAAAAAAATATATATATATATATATACATAAAATTCTGACGCATGCAAATTAACAACTTTACTTTAGTTATGCCATATGGCTCCTCTGCTTATAAATATAGACAAACTTAAACGCAGAGAGCTACGAATAAAGAATATCAATTTGAGAAATTGGGGTAAGAAAATGGGAAGATCACCGTGTTGCGATCAAGATAAAGGCGTCAAGAAAGGACCGTGGACGCCTGAGGAAGATGATAAGCTTACCATTTTTATAACTGAAAACGGTTATAGGAATTGGCGGTCGATTCCTAAGCTGGCTGGACTTAACCGCTGTGGAAAGAGCTGTCGCCTCCGGTGGATGAATTATCTCCGGCCTGATATTCGGAGAGGCCAGTTTTCCGATGAAGAAGAGACTACTATCGTTAAACTCCATACCCTTCTTGGCAACAAGTGAGACTTATCNTACCGTTAATAGTTTTCACATCTTCTGAACCAGTAAAAAATAAACATTTTTTGGTTTAATTAAGTGGGTGTGATCTAGTTATAAGGACCGAGATCTACTAGAAACTACACTCTCCATCTACAGGGCCAGTTGGTTTCTAGGCTTCACATTATAAAAGATATCCAAAGTCTAGACCAAGAAGCTATTAATTATGTTAAGTTCAAACCTTTTTCACTTTTAACTTTTTAGTTACGAAAACTTTTATTTAGCTATTATAGGATTCATGTTTAAAAGTCTAGTCTTTAATTAGTTTAAGATATCCAAACATAAAAGTTTGTCTGTCTTTTTGTTAATTATTGTTATTTTACAGATGGTCAAAGATTGCAAGTCAACTTCCAGGAAGAACAGATAACGAAATAAAAAACTATTGGAACACTCATATGAGAAAGAAGTTGTTACTAATGGGGATTGATCCAACCACGCACGATCCAAGAAGCAACGATCTTAGCCCTATCCTCGGTGTTTCTCAAATGCTAGCCGCCGCCATTAGCAATGGCCAATTTGGTAACAACAACACTGCTTTAGAAGATCTTCTTAAACTCCAACTAATCCATAAGATGCTTCAAATCATAACCCCCAAAGGCATACCAAACATTACTAATACATTAAATCCTAAACCGGAGCCGGTAGTCAATAGCTTGATCAATAACAATTCAGTGATTCCTAAACCAGAACCGGCGGCTAGACAGAACCAAAGTGCAAGTGAAGTTTGCATGCCATCATTTGAAGATAACCAGCTTCCTGTTTTGGTTACGGTTTCTTCCGGTTATTATGGTGATCATTTAAATGAAATTCCATTTTCTGATTTAATACCGGTTTCTTCTGAGTCATCCGGTTTAAACTGTCCCGGTACGACTCAACACTCGTCCCGTTCAGGTATCCTAGAGGACTGGGAAAAGTTCCTTGATGATGAAACAAGTGATTCTTGCTGGAAAAGTTTCTTAGAGTAAGATTTTGTCTCCAGATTTATTTTTAATATATGTTATTACACAATATGCTTTCTCAAATTAAAATATCTATAAGCAAAGTATTACTATTTTATCTGCAGCTTAACATCGCCCACATCATCACCCGGCCCTGGAAGAACTGGATTTTGCTGAAGTCGTATACCCTTATCTTGAAAGAAAATTCATACACAGAAATTTTCGATTAATATTATTAATTCTTTCTGTATCCAAATTATTGATTTATATGTTTGTAATCCTTTTTATGAAGGAATGATTGTCCTTCTTCTATTTGGTTTGTTTGTTGTGTAAACAATATACACTGTAGTCAACTTTTTTAATTTCTCCGTTTGATAAAATTATTTTTGATAAATATATACGACCAGCCTAATTATACAATTAAATTTTTTTTAATTCAAATATAATACATATTTGTTTAGTAACATGACAGAAAGAACACATTTAATTTGTATATGTTTGAAGAAAGTGGAAAAGATTTGGACTAGGAATCATAGAAAGTCATGACTTCATCTTCCAGTTATAATAATTGTTTTTTTTTTCTTTCTTAAACTACCTTATATTTGCAGATAAGATATACAAAACGTTAAAGGAAATATAAATATGTAGAATATATTCGTATGCTAATTATAATTCACCAGATTATGACACATGTGGACCTCAATTTAGATTGTGACACATGTCAAATTTTCTTAGGAAATTGACATATTTTTATTTTAATTCTTATTATATTATAAAAATAGAAAATTTAAAGAGTTAAATATTAAAAATAGAAAACTAGTAAGTATAGTATCAAAAAGAAAGCATCAGTAAAAAAGTAAAGTATTTATAACGAATAACTAACTATAAGATATATCTTGTTATATAAATTAAAATGCATTTAATTTGAATGTAACATGTATGACTCATAAGACTATGACATGATATAAATTTAGCTTAGATAACCACAAGCAAATACCAAACAAATTTAGAATTAGCTATTTTCAAAAATATTTGTGTATCATAAAATGGAAATTAAGACTAGTTAAGTATGTTAATATAAAATTATAAGAAAAAAATAGTTATAATACTGCAAAAGGATTTAGCATATTCATCATCTAAGCATAAATCAACCTCGTCAAGATGCGGAAAAAAGGTTTCCCGGTGACATGGCGTGACAAGTGAAGATGTAGTGGAAGTAATTTGAGCTAACATAAAAGTAGTTTGGAGATATCTGAAACTGTTGATCTGTTTTTATATCCATTAAGCTATAGACTATGCCTTGAAACAAATACAATCTTATTCTTTAAATCGGAGTAGCAAAAGATAAAACTAAAACTTTTAACTTGTTGCAAATGAACAAGTGGCCCAATGGTAGTCACCTCTGTATCTATTGCATCCACCAGGGTTCGAACCCTGCCGCTCTCAATTGGGAGAGAACTACTTAGACACTAGGCTATGATGACAAAAAAAAAACTTTTAACTTGTTATCCAATAACAAAGATCATAAATATAACTTACCTAACAAAGGTAAGGTAAAACAATTTTGAGTTTTTTTAGCTTTGACCATCATCTTTCTGCACTGCAAAATGCTCAGTCCAACCTAACATCAAAACAAGCACAAGAGTTAAAACCATCAAATCTATCTTCACAGTAAAAAAATAAAACATAAGTCTTAAGCAACAAAGACTAATCTCATGGATTATAAAGTACCATTAGTGAGTTATACATTGAAGCACTTTGCTTTGACCTTCATTTATCTGTATAGTAAAGTAAGAACAAAAAGTTAAACCTATCAAATCTATCTTTACAGTAAAAAAATAAAACACAAGATTTAAGCAACAAAGAGTAAATCTCGAGGATTATTAAGTATCATTTATAAGTCATACATTGAATTCTTTTTCTTGAACCTTCATTTATCTGCACTGTAAATTGTTCAATCCAACCTAAAATCAAAACAAGAATAGAGAGTTAAAACCATCAAATATGTCTTTACAATACAAAAATAAAACACAAGTTTTAAGCAAGAAAGACTAACTCATGTTGGAAGAATGATAAAATGAAGAGTTCTCATATTGATTATATAACATAGTTAAACCAGCTCAAGAGAATAAACTATCTTAACCTTTCTCAGTAGAGAGTTAGAGATGAGAACTATACCATACAAACATATATTGTTATAAAAAAATTGGCTAGGGTTGCATAAGTGAAATGTCTACTCTAATTGACGATGAGAATGGCGACTGATGGGATTGATTACAATGGTGGTATTCACGAAACCAAGTAGATCGGATTTTTTGGCATGGAGGTCCAATCTTTACGTAAAGTCATTGGATTCTTGACTTTTTCTCAGAAGAGATCGAGAACGATGAAACAACTTAGATAAAAGAATTTAATATTAAAATCCGATCTTTTCCGTTAATATTAAACATTTTTCTATACATAATTACTTGTGTAAATGTAAACTAACAGATTTGATAAGATATATAACTAGATGTGCTGATAATTATAGCTATGTTCAAAATTTAAACTAAAAGATTTGATTAGATACTTGTTTACTTGTGCAAAAGTCGAATAGATTTATATTTGGCGCATTAATAGTGATTCAATTAATACTCGTCCAAAAGTCAAAGCGATTCGATCATTCGTGAACAAATGATCGAGATAGATAAAATCTTCCCATTTATAAATAAAATATCATGAATCGTGTTAAATATGTATTCACAAGTTGCATTAATGTATGGAACAAGATGAGTTTAATATGTTGAAACAAGACATGTTAAAGATTTATTAAAGATTCAAGATTTGGTAAAGATTTGAAAAACTGTGGTTTGATGTTTTTCAGTATGAGCTACAAAGGATCAAATTCTTATGGATTTGTTAAACACTTAAGTATTGATAATTAAGGCTTCATGCAGATTATCAAAGAATATTAAACAACAATATATATACAAAAGAAATGGATCATTATGTTGTCATATGTTGAGTGGTTTATAATGGCACATTTTTTGTGTGACATATGGAGTTTTGTGTGAAAGAACATATGTTCAGTTCGCTGGATATGAACCAAGAATAAAGGAGATTAATATGTAGTCTCTGATAGCAAAAAGATTTCCATAGGAAATGGATCAAAAGCTGTTGGTTATTTATGCTTTTTTTGTGCAATAGGACATATGTGTTTTGTTGAAATAACATATGTATGCTTCTTGTCTAGAAAATAAAATGATTTTAGAAGGCATAAAATCATAAAGTCATAGTGAAAAGCAAACAAGTCATATCTCAAAGAGAAAGCAGTTGAAACAAAGATAAGTTATGTTAATAGCATATAGTTGTTTTTTGAAACAAGGATCTTTGTGTGATAACAGCCAACTAGCAGTCTTGGTTAGAAATTAAGGATGATAAAAACAAGATTATTCTGGAGTTTTTCACTTGAAGTGATGGATGTTGGGTAAAGCTGACAGAGAAAGTAGTGCTAAACTAAGAAGAATATACATACTCTAAGTTTCAGGTATGGGAAAAGAATCTCAAGGTGTTTCCGATGGGTGTTTGGTTCTTTGAAATGTCAGGGAAGGTGGAGCATATGTTAAGGACAAATATATAGCAAGAAGCCAAGTTTGGGCAGACTGTTACAAAAAACACAAGTAATGGTTGATAGTAGGAATTTTCGGTGTGATGAACGGTAGTTGGGTTTTCCCTACGTGATCA
>OVBE01015664.1:0-11346 GCA_900406425.1 Iberis pinnata | reverse complement strand
GAGGGTTAGGTTAGTTATAAATGCAAAATGTTGGGTTACTCTGACTAATTTTATCTATATATAATTACATCAAAATTTTGTACTTGATAAAATTACCCTCACACGCGCTCGCGCATACATAAAGATAAATTTACAAATTCACATTCGTAACATTCACGTAAATCATATATACACGAAAATAAAAAATACATATAATATAGACGTGTGACTAAACATAGAGGCAATCAAGAAATTCACGAGATACCAAAGATATTTGTCTGTATATCACATTTTGTAGCGATGAAGAGAGAGACGTCTAGCTCTAAGGCAGACATGTGAGAGACGAACGAGAGGATTCTATAAACTCAAATCTTTACTTCCTTTTTCATACTCTATTTATATATATACAAGATATTGATTGAGGAGAATAATAATTAAGAATCTAAAGCTTAAAAGAATGGTTTCCAAGGAACACAAGAAAGCTTCCTCTTTGCGTGAGAAATTTCAATTGCTTCGTTCAATCACTAACTCTCATGCTGTAATTAGATTCTACCACTCTCTTTAATCTCTGCTAGTTTTCTTAGTAAATCTTTTCTTGTTTTGAAATGATTTGTTTTCTTCAGTAATCATAAACAAAATTTAGTCCTACTATTTAGATGGAACAATCATATATGATCACGCCGATTTAGCTTTGATATCATTTATTTGAATATTTTCCTTTTGCCTACACAATTTGTCGTTACTTGATTCATCCCTAACTATATATATATATATATATATATTGTCACTACAATAGCAGCTCATATAGGAAGGCGGAAAGTGCAACCGCCCTGCCCCGACCCATGTTCTATTAATTTAGGGTCCATTTTTATAAATTTTTTGAAATATTAGATATATAACTTTGCATATATACATATATTATATGGTTTCGAAATAATTAAGACTGAAATCTAATACATAAATTACTTTTAATAATGTTACTTAATTTTTTGTATAAATTAAAAATAAGAGGCCCAAAATTTATATTTTGTCTATGGGTCCATAATATTTTTGAGTCGGCTTCGTGTCACGAACATATATATTTATAACAACTATATTATAAATACACAAATTTAATTACTTGCACATTTTTGCAGGAGAGCGAGACATCAATCATAGTGGATGCATCAAAATATATCAAAAAGCTTAAGCAGAAAGTTGAAAAGTTAAACAATGTGACCACTTCTGAGGAATCTTTCCGCGATCCAATGGTACATATAGACATATCTAATGTATGCATCTTTGGATGCATTTTTATATTAAAGCTTTTGATTGATTTTTGGATGATCTTGCATTGATAGGTTAAAGTGGAAACCCTAGAGAATGGGTTCATGATAAAGGTAATGTCAAGGAAGATTGAAGCAGGCACGTTGGTTTGTGTTCTTGAAGCCTTTGAAGATCTTGGACTTGACATTGTTGAAGCGAAGGTTTCATGTACGGACTCATTAAGCTTGCATGCCATTGGTTCATCAAATGTAAAATATACTAATCACACTTTCTTCAAGATCATGATTTGGTAGCTATTATATTGATTAATGTCTAATTAATTAAATCTGATTAATCCCAGAATGATGATGGTGAAGCCATGGCTGCTGAAGCAGTGAAACAGGCAGTGACTGAAGCAATCAAGACTTGGAGTAACTGTGTACCAAAAGGCTAGACCATATTATAAGACCATCTTCGATGGATAATCTAGAAAGGAATTCTCACTAAAAAATAATATTAAAAAATTAAAAACGAGAGAAATAGAGTGAGAGATGGTTCTCAAATCTCTTGTTTGAGATATGGTTCTCAAACTTTTTTAAAAGAAATTTTAAAAGGAAAGTATCTTTTAAGAGAGAAAAGAAAAAGAAGAAAAAATCTTACAATAATATATATTTCTTTTGAGAAACTATAAGCATCATCCACCATTAGAGATGCTCTAAGTAGTAGTTTTTATATATATATATATAGTTGATAGACATATAATCAAGGAAATTAAATCAATTGTATGTCTCTTTAATTAACCAAATTTTATGAAGTTAAATCTTTTGCACCAAGTTGATAAATTAATCACTAATTTGTGAAAAATTTGTGTAGCTTTGATCAAAATAAACATTCAAGAGGACATGTTTCTGTCGCTCTTCAATATAGAAGTGGAAGTTAATTATAGGCTACAAGCCTAGAAACCTTTTTGGGCCGATTAGTTATGAGGCTTTTCTAAAACGAATAAAAATACCATTTCTTCCAGTCTCCATGACTAATATATTTTCCTCATTATTACGAATATTCCCCAGGTTCCAATTAAGGATCTTAAAAAGTTAAAATTGGTTAAACTAATGGGTTAACATATCTAGAAATTGTGAGTATGCCTTTTTTTTATGTAAAAAACTACAGGTAAAAGTTAGATAGGATTCTTTATTTTAATAATAATATGGTATATTCAATTGACTTTTTATTACCATGGTTTTTATATTATTTTAGTTTTGTTAAATATGTTTCCATCAAAACAATAAAATCATCACAATTAACTTTTTTTACCAAAATCACAAAAATGTTTTCCGACTAAAATAACTTTCCTGCATAATATGATTTCACAATTTAAATACAAAAATGTGATTTTGCGATTTTGGTGGAAAATGTGGTATTGCCGTTTTAGCGTAAAAGTGTGATTTTAACTAAAAAACATGATTTTCTTGTTCAGTTTTGGCAACAAACAAAAAAATGATTTTACGGTTCTGGCAGGAAAACATAGTTTTACAGTTTTGACTTGAAAAATATTAAACATGTTTTACGATTTTGACATTTTTATGATTTTGGCGGGAAATGTGTTTTTGTGCTTTTGACAGACATTTTTCTGGTTGTGACTAGAAAATATAGTTTTATAGTTTTGTTAGAAATATGATATTGTGGTTTTAACTGGACAATGTCATTTTACAGTTTTGAAGAAAATATATATATTATGGTCTTGACAAGAAAATGTGACTACAATTTTGACAAGAAAGCATGATTTTATGGTTTTAGTGTGAAAACATGATTTTTAAGGATTTGATAGGAAAATGAGATTTTGTGATCTTGACGAAAAAACGTGATTTTGTGATTTTATTAAAAAACTATGATTTTACATATTTGGCTGGAATATTATTTACGGTTCTAGCAAAAAAATTTGCATTTTTTTGGACACATGTGATTTTGCAATTTGTTATTTTTTTAGTGGCCTTAAATAAATAAAAAACAATAAAGTTATTAAATGAATAATCTTAAACCACATATCAAAAGTATAACCAAACGAATCAAACTCCACTGGTAGACTAAAACTTAACTAATCCGTTTAACTAATGTAAGTTTATTGTAAGTGCCCCGACAAGCTCCATTGTTAGACTACAAACGAATCAAAATTTTTAGTAAAAGCAATCATTTTAATGTTACTTTCGATATAACACCGAACTTTTTCATGGAGGAAAGGATATATTTTGAGAGTTCTAAAAGGTGAAAAACATTATTTGTGTCAAATGAAGAAATAAGTTAGTCTATACATAGCTTTCATAATAATGTGGTTTCATATAAATCAGTTGTACGATATAGAAATCTCATGTGTCTTCAACTTGTATGAACATATGGAACTTCCCAAATACATGAACTCGATAAAAACCTTAAGCTCTTCACGGTTCATTTCATAAAGAATGATTGACTCTTTATTGTTATGATGATCACTATTGTAATATTTTTTGAGATAATCGTTCTATAATATATTATTATTTAAATTAGTAATTAATTTTGGTTACATTGCAACTTTAGATTTTTGAAAATATTTTACAAATCAAACGTATTTGGACAAATTATTCTATGGAAATAGGATTTTCGCGATCTTGATCATCGGTCAAAAATCGTACAGTGGGATTCCATGTTTTGTTCAACACATTAGATCATGATCAGAAAAAAGCATATTTGGGTTGTTGATCAGCCAAAAATAATGATTTTGAATTTATTATTAAAGCTTCTCTATATATAGAAAATTAATGAAGAAAATTCTAACTACAAACCATTTAGGAATACATTTCATATCCTAATTAAAAAAGGAATTAGTAATTTCAAGAGAATATATATATAATATCTTTTACAATTAACATATATAATATATATATATATATATTATGGATAATTATATGTATATATATATATATATATATTGTAAGATAATCCAAAATTATATATTATTGTAGTTCTATATATATTTATCTTATAATATATGGAATATACATAATAAAGATTTGGGATACTCTCAAAAATACCACAAAAACTTGATGAGTTCCCAAAATACCACACACTCTTAGTTTGTTTTAAAAATACTACAAAATTTTTTTATTCTAAAAATATTAAAAAGTTGAAATAGCTTTAAAACTTCAAAATTTAAACCCTAAACTCTCCCAAAACCAAACTCTACTCCCTTCAAAACTAAATCATAAACTCTATTTAGTGAACTCAAACCCAAAAATTTAAATTCTAAACTCTTAAAATTCACTTTTTTGTGTTTCTGCTATTTTAGAAGGAAAAAATAATTTAATGGTATTTTGAAACTTTTGCAAGTATGATATTTTTGTAATTTGAACATCTTTTATTGATATTTCAAGGAATTCATCTAAAGATTTTCTCTCACTTTATTTGTAACAGTAATTTTTTGTATTTGATTATACTCTACTGAACTAAATATTTTTTTTATATATTCTCTAGTTTTTATTTTTTGAAAATTGTGTAAAATAACCTAAAACATTTAAAAAAATAGTAAAGATAAATTAACTTATACGAAAGAATGCAAAAACATCAAACATCAAGAATTATAGTTCAAAAACATCAGAGTTGGTTCTTAAGAGAGTCTTTCTACTTCAGCTCTTAACTTTGTATTCTCATTGGATAAGCATTTCAAGTCTCTCTTGCAGTTGTTCACATTCGGCCTACATTAGATAAGTAGTAATAAAATATAACACATATTCTCTCTACATTAGATAAGTAGTAATGATGCTAAATGACTACATTAGGTAAGTAGTTATTTAACATCATTTTAGGATCTTTTAGTTGAACATATGTTGTATCTATAGTTGTCATTAGCAAGTTTGTAATTTTTAGGAACTTTTGCATTATCACTTGCATATACATGCATTTTGGAGATTTTTTAGGACTTTCAGGAGCTTTTAGGACGTTGTTGCGAATTTGGAGAAGGAAAGGAAAATGCGTGGAACAGAACCAAATCAAGTGTAGTTCAAGTCAGGATTCGACCCAACCATCAAGCCAAGAAGAATTTGGCTCGATCGCATCTCGGCCTCCGGCTCGATCCTGCGATCGAGCCAAGTCGTCCTTCACCTCTTGTCCCGGCTTGATCTCCCATCCTTTGCCTCGATCGAGCCAAACGCCTTCCATCTCTCTCGGCTCGACCACAAGCGTCTTCCGGCTCGATCCCACGATCGAGCCAAGCCTCATCTCGGCCTCGATCACCACACCAACATGCGGCTCGATCACACGCATTGCTTTGGGTCGATCACATGCGTTCTTTAGCTCGAGCTCAAGCAATCCGACCCGAGAAACTTTGAATCAGGATGGACCTGACCCAAGACCCAACTTAATGATTGTTTTTGTCTTTTATGCATTTTAGGGCTTTTCTTGAACACTATAAAAAGCCGTAAACACCTCCATTTGGAAAACAATCTTTCTTTTTGTCATTTTTAGGTTTTTTCTTAGGTTTCATTTTTATCTCTTTTGTCTTGATGTTCTAAACCCAGATTTTGCTTAAGTTTATGTTAATCTTCTGTATTCTTCATTTTCCTGCATAGATTAGGACTGTGAACTATCTAGTGCATGTTGATTTACGTTTTGAAGCCTTTAATCTCGTTTTAGTTTGATCATTTCCTCTGTTTCTCGTTACTGTTCCATTGAAGTTCATCTTTTCTGGGTTGGTGTTCTTGACGTTATAGATCTTCATCTTCTGCGTCTCTGTTCGTTTTGGTCTTCTGCACTAGCTTTAGAGTTTCATATAGTCTGTTCTTTGTTGTTTGACCTTAGATCTAAATGTCTTACTTAGTAGCTATGTGTTCATGTTTCTCTGATTTTGCATCCAACATGCATAATGAGTAATGACTTAGGTTCCTTGAGGATGGGATATGGTAGTGTTGTTTCCTTGTTCCTCCTAGGTGTCTAAGCTTTATCGTTTAGTAGATCACTTCTGTTTCATTGTACTTAATGCTCATTTCAACCTGACCGTTGAAATCCGAACTTAGGCATTGCAGCACCCGAAAAGTGTTAAATGAAATGTCTGATCAAGGTGATTTCAGAGATTTGCACATCCTAGCCTACGGAATTAGATGTTTATGGTGCTTATTGGCTTAGGTAGATTGGTTTGTAGTGCTTATTAGGTATATTTCCGTTAACGGAAGTTAGGTCTGGATACTACCTAGTTTGAGGTCATCTGTCAAGGAATTGAATTTGACTGCTTTTGAATCTATTGTCTAGGGATAGCTCTTGTTTGAGGTATGTTAGACACTTAGGGAGTTTGAGGAGGAACACTATCCAATTATCTCATCCTTAGGGATCCTTTCTTTGATTGCATCTTTTACCCATTTTAATTCCTCTGTTTTTGTTTCACTTGCTATTTACCTTTTACTTATGCATGCTTACCNTTTCCTTTTTTTTTTTTTTTTTTTTTTTTGTCAAACCAAAATTTCATTACCATAAGAGTTTACTCTCCATTAAAGGAGTACAAAGCTTATTTTTATTTTTGTTTTTGTTTTCTGCATGTTTTGTTGCTTAGGTCTTGTTAGTAAACCCTCTCTTTATTGCTTGACTTTACTTAATAGAATAATTGCATCTAGATTGTTAGCATCACACCTGACTAGATTGACAACTCATCTATACTACAATGACGTGCATGTATAATGGGGATTGATACCTAAAAAACTTGTTATCACCTACGATTCGCTGGAATGTATTCTAAACTTCGATAATTATATATTCAGTTGACAAAAAAAAGAAGATAAATGAAATTTTTGTTCCTATTTTAGTTTCAAAATTTTTAGATATCTACCAAAATGTCATTTCTTAAAAAACATTAAACAAAAAGACATGAGATCAAAATTTATCCTTGGTTTCCATTTCCCTTTTTTTCATCAGTTGTTGCTTCCTTCTACTTTCATGTATAAGTGAAAAGTGTGTCCCCAACAAGAAACAGAGTCGTTCAAATGAAACACTCTACTTCGGAGTCAATTGGCCATAATCAATTAAACCTAACTGAAGTGAATGGGAAGAGCATAATTGATATATTACTTAGGCAAATTTCTTCAATTTTTATGTCTCTTACAATTTATTGAGAATGTCTTTTTAAGAGAAAAATATCAATTAATGAATGAACAACTAAACTAAACATAAAAAAATACTTAATTAGTTAATCACTTCATGAAATCTTTTACTAATTTAATTAATCACTCTCCTACTTCTCGTTTCTGTCAAAAATGCTCTAGTGATTTGGACAGATAAATGATTATTCTTGTGCGAAAAAGCTTCGTACTTATCTGAAAAAACTACGTCGTCCATGTTCCTCACCACGAATCCTATCGCAGCTGCTTTTAGCATCTTGCTCGAACCAAGATCTGAGACATCAAGAACGTCAAGAACAGTAGAGATGTTCAAAGAATTCAACATATGTTGTTCGCAAAACTCTTGCAAGTAATGAATCATGTACTTATCAGCTGCAACAAACAATGCATATACATGCTTCTTCAACTTGTATGAAGCCAATGTTCCTGTGTATAAAAACTCTAAGAGAGCTTCAAGTTCCTCAGATTTAAGTTCTTCAAATGTTATGTCATATTCTGGAGCGGTTTTGTATTCATCGGAATCTAGAATATTCTTGAAAATCTCAGATTTTGAAGCCTGCGTATTTACAAAAACACAACAAAATTCTCATCGGTTTTTTTAATAACTTTTAATTTGATTATATTTATACTCATTTCCACTAAAAAAATCTAATAAAATTTTAATTATTAAAAAGTTTGTGAGGCTATTTTTGAAGTTTGACAGAAAAAAAAAAGAAAAACAAGATTTATTTGGTAGACAACTGTATACTACATTCTTAATTTTTTATGTTGCAAAACGACAATTACTTCCTACTAAAACTCAGAATTCAAATATAAAATGATCTATTAAATATTTTTTATCCAATTTTTTAAGAAAATTGATGGTTTTACATGATTAATTCTATAACTGACTATGATAATAACCTTTCATAGTATGACATATACTTATGAAATACAGATGACATATCTATATATTAACAAACTATTAATTACATACAAAAAAAATCGACTTACAATTTACACAAAAATAATCGTTAACAAAATGAAAGTAATTAATGATTAAAATCAATTAGTTCCGTATATAATATGGGTTATTACTTATTATCTAGTATATATACGATATGAGAATCGATTAGAATATGAAAACATAAAGTTACTTTCAAATATCATCACACTAGTGAATGTTGATTAAAACTCTCTATAAACTATGGTTCCAAATTAATTAACAACACAATATTATAACCTATGAAGTATGAACGAAGAAAGAATGCCAAAAAAAATTAGAGAGATTATAGATATTACCAACAAAGCTCTATGTGCAGGAATCGGAGGTCCATCATCGCCAGGTTTTAGAAGAATATCAACATGAAGTTGTTCTTTGAAACTAGATGCAAAGCTATTCAAGAAAACTATCCTCTTCCTCAGCTCTTCTTCGGTTGCTTTCATTCGTTTTATACATTTGAAAACCTTGTCTAATGGATCCGACTGAAATATGTAAGAGATCAATTAGTCAATCAATTATCTTTATGTCACAGTTAGAATAATAAAGTCAGATTCATGACTAATTCATATATATATATATATGATGTGAAAAACGTGATAGAATATTTGATAAAAAAGAGTGTTGGGTTTTTTTTCCCTAAAAACTCTGCTTCTTGTGTGCCTTTAGAAATTCGACTAGGGATTCAAAACTTTAGACTTAATGGAAATTTGTTTATCTTTATTGATATATAAAGATAAGGGATCTATTACAACACTAATAAAAGNAAGAATCTCTCAAAATATCGCCATATTTGTCTTGAGACTTCTTCTGAGCTCTCTAGCTTTTATTCTCTTGTGTTGCTCAAGATTTTCGGATGCCTTGAATCATTGAGGGAGGGCTTTATTTATAGGCCTGAGTATTTCCTATTCCGGGTAGAAAAGACCTGGAGTATTTCCTATTCCTTGTAGGAAAGGTCTGGAGTGTTTCCTATTCCCTATAGGAAACCATAATTGTTTCCTATTCCCTGTAGGAAATCAGAAGTGTTTCCTATTCCCTGTAGGAAATCAAAATTCTCAATTCTGATAAGATATGGAATTTACTAAAAGATTAAGCCTAATCTTTATTATTCCATATCTTTAGGAATTTCTTTTTCTTTGGATCCTTATCTAATTTGATAAATAATAATGTCCATATTTTCACAAAGAGATAAACGATTAAGACAAATACCATGAGTTCTATGATTTTTTTTATCGATAGATGTGATAAAAATAACAAAATCTTAAGTTCCTTATATAAGCTTCAAATCTCAATCTCATTAGCAAAACCTAAAATAATTTCCTTTTCTTAAACTATTTTCTTTTTCCTAAATAATTTCTTTTTCCTAAACTATTTTCTTTTTTCTAAATTATATTCCTTTTTCTTCGGTCCATGTCCTTTTTTTAACCAATTCTATTGCTCTTAAATATTATTTATGTCATATTATAACGATATAATAAATGGTTTCACAATTATCCACTATATATGATGAAGAAAAGTGCGGAGATGGAATATTAACAATTTAATTAAGAATCTTGATAGAAAAATTTTGTTTTGATATTTTTGAAAAAAGCCTAGCTAGCAAGTGTGTGAATATATGTGTCTATAGAGCTTACCTCACGAGAAAACAAGGGAGAAGAAGAAATAGAGGATCCATTGTTGGCTATGGACTTATCAGTTGATTCACAGTGATCTTCTTTTGAGCCTTCAAGCTCCTTGAGCAGAGCTATAGTGGTTCTAGCTCCTTCGTAGCATGATCCACATATTACGTTCCTTGGTGGTCTTAAAATAGATGGCATTGTGGTGCATATTGAACAATCCATTTTAAGTTTTTCTTTTAGTTTGTATTATTGTATGTTCTTCTCTCTATTGATCTCTCTTGCAAATTTTTGGAGTTAACTTGAGAATATGAATAAGATCAATAGAAGAAGATGATGGAGGAGCAGTTTCTTGCTTTGAACTCAATTAAATTGTTAAATTATTTTGCAAGAGTTGGTTAGAGATGGTATACGTTGTTGAATGAAAACAATTTTAAATTATTATTTTCCGTTAATAATCAACTTAATACGTAGTTGTTGAGCAAAATTTAACTAATAAAAACACGAACATGTAATGATTAATTCAAGAAGGAATCTTTTAAGTAGGAGTTGTCTAGTTGGATCTTGGAACCTTCAAGGGATAATGATTAATTAATTATTATGGATAATGAAATTATTCATTAAACATTTTTTGGTTATTTATATGCTGGATATGCTTCCCATGTACATAATACAAAATGTGTGTTTAACGTACATAATTAGTAAACTTAATAAATGAACAATGAATTAGATATGACATTTTTTAAAAAAGTTGTAGAGATTTGAGATAGCTTCAAGAGCTAAAAGACTTAAAAGTTGGGAAATAAGAAAAAGACTTTCCAACCTATTCAACAGCAAATATGTATAGTGTAAGCACGTCGCACCATTCACCAGTATATATCTTTGATTGCTTTAATTAAGATTAATTATTTGTTTTTATTTTCATTTATAAAAACTTAAAGATTAATCAGTTGACTTCTTATATTTGGCAATAATAACTTAACTCCATCTTTGTTAGAATTTGATGCTATTTGCAATCTAAAACTAAGCACATAATATTTTTGTGGCCCCAAATCTGAGCTTGTTATATGTATTTAGCTCATGGCCACATAGATTTTGTGTACTTTTGTGGCCACTTGTAGAACGTAAAAGATCCATTAATTAGTCTAATGAGTTTTGGGCTTATATAGTTATAATTAGTAGAAAGGGATTTGTCTAATTCCATCTTTATCATGCCCAACTTTTAGAGAATAAAACATTAATATATATGCCACAAAATAACGAGTCCCTACCAATAAGAATGTGAAAAAGTATTGGTTCTCAGAGTATTTAGTTTAAACATTTGAAACTATATAATAAGTAGGGGTGGGCGCGGAGCGGATCAGTCGTAAAATTTTCATATTTGTTATTTGCT
>OVBE01015663.1:0-11346 GCA_900406425.1 Iberis pinnata | reverse complement strand
AAAAAGCACTGATTCCTGTATAAGAAAGACAATAATAGTTAACACAATTAGGTTCACACCTAAATATACGCATTATTTTCTAAGAGGCAATAAATGGCAAGAGAAGAAACTTACTAAGTTCCGACTACTCTGTTTGTATTGGCTTTTGTTTGGTCCATGCCGAAAATTCTAGCCATTCCAAAATCTGCAATTTTTGGGTTCATGTCAGCATCCAAGAGGATGTTACCTGTCTTGAGATCACGATGTATGATTGTAAGTCTTGAATCTTGATGAAGATATAGAATCCCTCTAATAATTCCTCCAATGATCTTGTACCGTCTTGACCAGTCCAATTGGCTTTGCATTGTAGAGTCTGCATACCCATATCAATATTAAAAAGTAAGAATGGTATACAAATATATCTTAGGATACAAATTAATATCTTGAACTTTACTGACCAAAAAGGATATAATCAAGACTTTTGTTGGGCACAAACTCATAGACAAGTATTTTCTCTTCTCTTTTTAAGGAATAACCAAGTAACCTAACCAAATTTCTATGTTGAAGCTTGGCTACAACAACAACTTCGTTTTCGAACTCTCTTTCACCTTGTCCTGATGTTTTTGATAGCCTCTTCACTGCAATTTGTACTCCATTAGGAAATGTACCCTGTAAGTATGAGAAATGGCTGTAAGATTCATCAGTTTTATATTATTTGATTTTTAAAATTTTCCATGGTAATCAATAAAATATAAAACATCATTTAATTTATCTATTATGAGTAAAATCATTATTAATTACAACTATTTTAACCAACCATAAATCATTCTGCAAAATATGAAAAACTAATAACTTTAAATTTTTACATAATATCGCAAATACATCACTTAATATTATTCTACACCTATGACAGACCAATATTTTAAGTCAGTGAGAATAATTCATGGAACAAAGATGCATCATGACAGAAATATACAAAAAAATTTGAAAATGTGATATTGTGATTACTCTATACCTACGAAATTTATATTGTTGTCAAAATGAAAAATCATAAGAATATAGAACTTCATATAGTTCTTCAAATCACTCAACACAGTATATGGAACAAAGAAGCACCAAAATAACAATATGCAAAAAACTTCCAAATATGATTGCACTACGCCTATGAAATTTATATTCTTGCCAAAATGAAGAACCATAAAATGTATAATATCTAAAAGTTTCTTCAAGTGACTTAACACATCATGGAAAAAATACACCAGTTTATCTGTTGTTAAAATGACGAAACATAAAAACATAGAACATTAAAATTTATATAAATCAAGCAGAACAGTTCATGAAACAAAATAATCACAAAAATACTTACTTTTCAAATAAAAAATAAAACAAAGTGATTTGCAAAGATATCTTAATTATAGTACCTTGTAAACTTCTCCGAATCCACCTTGACCAAGCTTGTTACGCGGTGAAAACTTATCAGTGGCTGCAACAATGGCCTTGAAATCAAACTGAAGTGAGCCTACAGTTGTAATATTACCCTTGTCTGTACAAAAATTATCAACAAATGAAACATATGATAAAAACACAACAATGGGTCTAATGGTTGTCACGTCTGCTATCCTGTTACCAAATCAAATATCTCACTATAATCCATAGATTAATGTGAAAAGAAACCTTTTTTTACCTTCAGTAAGTGGTTCTATCTCATATACTGCCTGCTTTTTCCTAGCCCGGATACTAAAAGCAGCTACCAAAATTAGAAAAACCGCAGTGCTTGGAACAATAACAGCAATGATTTTGACCGTGACGTTTCCTCTGTTTCCTTTATTTACAAAAATAGTATATGGTCATCATATTTGCAAGGTTGATCTTTGCATTCAGTCGCCTACTCAAAATCTTAATGAAAAATCGATTATTTTAATTGTTTTATGTATACTTTTCTTGAAAAATACCAATTAAAATAGAGAAGTTAGAAGAAATTGGTTTTGACTGTCGGGATTATGTGCTTCCAACTTAAAATCAATTAACAAAGAGTGAATTTATCTATATCCCTTGTTGTTTTATATTTTCAATATAGGATATTACATCCCTTCATAATAACAAGTCTCGTTAGCCATTTAAAAATATAAAGGATTAAAAAAAAAAAATCTACTAATAAATTTTGGTTATTATGTGTTTGTTGAAAATTAGTCAGAAAAAACGAATTTCTTACCAATATTTTGGTTGGAATTTCTTATAACTTATTCTTGTAATGCATGTGCTGAAAGAGAATGTCTATACCTGGTGGTGGTGAATATATTGAAATCTTTGGTGGTGATGATTGAAGAGTAGACGAATCCAATAGCACTTGATGACGTGTTCCAATGTTTGATTCGTTGTAAAAAGGGTAAAGTTCGTATCTTGAACTACAACTCGGCACGACGTATCTTCCTCCAATTGTGTCAGTAGGTAACTCTGTAATGATCGTTTGCAGACAGCTTAAGCAGTCTTGAGTCGTCAAATCAGGAAAACACTGAACCAAAACGTACAATGTCTGAGATGCGGTAAGATTAGCCTTTCTCGCATCGAATTTTCGAGAACTTTCGGATGCTTCTTTAGCAGCTTGGTTCATCATTGACAAGACCAAATTTTTAAACACTAGTGTTAGGTTTGATGTAACATTCTGTCTGTTAGAAAAGATACGTCCTCCATAAGTGACTGAATTTAACACATTCATGTTTTGTGGATAGTATCTAAGCATACACTCATCGTAATAGAGCGTAACATCTCTTTCGTTCGGACAACGAGTTAAGGTATCGTTGACAGCAAAGATGATGCAGTTGCGGCAAACTTCAGGCGACATGTCACCGCGGCAAAGGAAAAGTCCGGATACGGCTTCAGTCTTTTCACCTACAGATATTCTTACGAATCCGTTGGAGAAAGAGAAACTGTTTGAGGAAAAAAAGGACAAAAGAGTTTTGAGACTTGAGAAATATGTGCTGTTTCTTGTATACGTTGTCGTATTTGCACATATGTAGTCGATGATTGTTGGATCTTGATAAGCAGAAGCTATGAAGAAGTAAGTGAGAAGAAAAGAGAAACTGAACAGGAACATTTTACAATCCATAAGAAAATATACTTTAGCCCACAAATTCTGGCTAACGAAGATTGAAATTTCAGGATTTAAATTCCGAAGAGTAAAGAACCTTCTAACAAAAATATAGAAAATAATTACTACGTATTACAGTGACATCATAATTTATAATTTATCGAATATTGAGAGAGTTTTTAAAAAATTGACTTGATTATTTAAATTTAAAAATGTACATTTTTTTCTTTTCTTTAGACCTATGGCCAAAGAAAACTTCATAGTTAAGGTTCCGATTGAAAATGTTTATAGTCTATAAAAAGCTATATGCAACATAAGCAGTATGTTGCAGAAACTGTATGTTCTTGTTTAATAGGCGTAATTTACTAATTAATAGAGCATAATGCGATTATAAAAAACTTTATCTAACTATTAAAAGTATTTATTTTAAAATAATATATGTAGTAAATATATTAAATAATTTGATATATTTTGTATCATAAGTTATTTCTATATTTAAATTATTAACTTATAATTTTTAAAATGGAAAAAATAAATGAAAATTAATATATATATTTAAATATTAATTAAAAATCATTAATATAAAAGTAGTAAAATAAGTTTTATAATAATAAAAATAATAAAAAAATTTACATAATTTTATTGCATAAGTTTCCATATATGAATTATCTATCTTATAATTTTTATAAAACGGAAAACATAATTTAACAATAAATATTAATTTTAAATATGTATATATAGTTAAAATATGTATATAAAATTAGAATAATATTGTTTTGTTATGATATTCTGTTAATTATTTTACAAATTTTAAAATATAATAAAAAACTAAATTTAAGTAGTAATTTAGAATGAATATTGATATATTTTGAGGTTATCTAACATATAAAATAAATTTATAATTGATTTTATTAACTTTATTATATTATTTTATTAACTTTATTATATTTTAATGTTCAATGATCTCGAAATGCTCTTTCTGAAAGTATAGAAGTGAAAAGCATTTAAGAGCATATGCTAAATGCTCACCTAAATATTTTTTAAATAAACTTGATTAGATTAGCATGGAGAATAAGTTTGTTTATGTTGGTATTGTATGAATGAGAACAAAACACAAAAAGAGATTGCATGATCTCTGGAACCAATAAACAAGTCTTTAAAATCTTTCAGAACAGCACACTCAATCGTTTGTTAGTAGAATCGTCCAATGGCAGTCCCATAATTTTTTTTTCCTGGTTCAAACATAATAAAATATCTTTAACATATAAGTAAGCTAAATCTTAAGAAAACATTTTAGGATCTATCATCTCCTGAAACTTTTTCACTATAATGTCATTTTTGATGTTTTTTAAATCTATTATTTTCGACAAATAAAATAAGCAATCATTGATAAATTGATCTCCGATATAATTGTGTTGATGTGTTTTCACAATATTCATTGTTTAAAAACATCTCTTAATAATAAATAATTTTATAAGCCTATAAACCAAAGAATACGATACATGCTTTCGATATACCACCATCATATGAGTTGATTATTTGTTATATCAATCACCTATAAACCAAACAATTTTTCACAACATTTAAGAATTCATAATAATAGAATTAGTATAATACAATTTTAAAAGTAAATAAAAAATAATCAGAATCAAGTATTCATCTTAAGCAAAAGAAATGTGTAAAACTTAGAGTTCACTAATTTTTTAGAAACAAATTAGGTTATATATGAGTTTAGATTGATTTTAATCTCATCATTAAGATTAAAAAGTGGGCCACGTTTTCTTTTCTTTACAAAAAACCAAATAATTAGTTTATTATCTTAAGTGAGATCCATAAAATATTTGAATGGATACAAAAAAATCAGATGAAGGAGGTTCAAGGGAGACTTTTTTTTTGCCAAGGTGGGTCAGGTAGTACTCAGGGATGATTTAAAAAATTATTTAGTATGTTTACATAAAAAATTTAAAATATTGGTTGGTCATTGACATCCCTTATATATGTGTGGGTCCGCCTTTAGACGATTGATGATGTTACAACTTATAAGAACATATTTTCGATATAATAATCTGTTGACAAAAAAAAGAAATTTCGATATAATAATCAAAATCTACTATCCCCGATATTTTAACAAAAGAACGGATTCTTTGGCACATGCGGCACATCAATGTAAGAAGAAGTTTTCCTATTTAAATTCAAATATTCCAAAATGGATGTCTTCTACTGTTTATAGTCTGTTTTGTAGTTAGAATCGGTTTTGTATCTTTGGTGACAAAATAATAATAATCAAAATCATAAATTTCTCATACGACAAAATTCACTATTGAGACGATCCAATACAATTCATTACAAAGAATTTACAAAATACCATTTTACCAAATTATAAAACAAAACTACTCTATTAGCCAATTATTTAATTAAAACATATCAAACATGCAAATATATTTAATTTGTTACATTGATTAAAAAAACGGGCCAATTGAATAACTATGTGTCTGTCACTAAAATACATACATGTATTAACATAATTTCTGCAATCGTTGTTTGGCTGTTTCGTTTTGACATGACATCTTCGTTCTTTCGGTTTTTGTCTTTTGGAACTTATGGTAAATTGTAGTGGGAAAGAAGGGTTTTATTTTCTCATATTAGCTTTTTGTCAAACTTTATTTTCTGAGATTTTGAGTAATTATATATGATGTTTTATTATTGTAAAATCTTTATCCATTATATATTAATCCAATAGTCAACAGCAAAAAAAGAATCACGATGTGTCCACCTTTAGGTTTTGGTAGCGTCTTCTTCCCGATACCACATCACATCTATTGACTGATTATACTAAGTCTCCGTAGAAAATTCAATTCTTTGTTGAAGATTGTTAATCTTTCATTCATCAAAACACAACGGGAGAAAAGAAGAACATGGTCCACTTGTATGTAATCTTCCATTTGTACAAAATATTGACAATGCACAAAGATATCAAACAACTAGGGGGTGTATTCAGAGTCGGCCCTGAGCCCAAGCAGAGTAAGTATGAGTTTGCGGTCCTTTTACAATTTGAAAATTTTTGTTAAGAAAACGGTCCATTTTTTTTAGAAAAATTATACAATGTTGGCCTGTTTTTTTGTTGTAAATTGTGATCTTTAGAATTTTTTAAAATATCAGGATCGGCCTTGGGTGTATCGAAAGTGAGATTTGAAGCGATTTATATTAAAATAACAAATTCAATGTTATTGAAACAAGAATTTTAAAAAGTCTCATATTAGGATACTCGCGTATCTTATATCTTTGGGAACTTCTCATGTTTGTACAAATCTCAATATACACATTTACATTATAATGATTATCTGTAATTTGTATATAGACAGACATTTGGTTAATGGAATTACAGAGAGAATATCAATTCATATTACATTTTCATGGTATCAGAGCTTGACTCATATTTTTTCTTCTCTCGACATTGATTTTGATTTGTGATGACTACTGAGGTGAGAAGGATGATCTCTCATTATGACTTGACGCCTGCTGATAATCCAAGAGCTGTGATTTCTTACCCATTACTCAATGGATCGAATTATGATGAGTGGGCATGTGGGATTAAGACATCTCTCACTTCCCAGAAGAAATCCGGGTTCCTTGATGGTTCTATCTCGCACCCTGTGGAAGGATCTTCTTATTTAGAAGATTGGTGGACGATACAAGCGTTGCTTGTTTCGTGGATGAAGATGACGATTGAAACTTCTCTTCGATCTAACATCTCTCATCGTGACGTTGCTAAAGACCTAAAGAATCACTTGAAGAAGAGGTTCTCTGTTACTAATGGTCTAAGGATACAACAACTGAAATTCAAATTAGCGAACTGTAAACAGAGATGACTCTCTATTGAAACTTGTTTTGGAAAACTCACTCGAATATGGGATAATTTGACTGCTTGTAAACCACCACGTCTCTGTAAATATGGTCTTTGCAACTATGATCTCACTACTCTCTACGAAAAAGATAGAGATGAAGAAAAATTCCATGATTTTATATGTGGACTTGATGATGTTTATCATACAGTACATTCAACTCTCGTCTCACGGGTTTCGCTTCAATTATTAGAAGAAGTATACAACATTGTGAGACAAGAAGAAGACTTGCACAACAACACTCGTACACAAGATCGGACCTCAGAAATCAGGGACTATATCGTAAGCAGCAGAGGCAAAGTCTCTTATTCACGTGAAATTGACCTACAAAAATCTGCAGTATGCAAGCATTGTCAACGTACTGGACATGCTTCTGGAGATCTAATACTCTAGGAGAATATTAGTCCATTGTTGTCTTTTAAGTTGGGAACTATTTGCAAAAAAAATCTTGTATATTAACCTTGACTTTTAACCTGAATACCTGTAGAATTTCCTATCGCCTAGCGTCTTCGTTATTTGTTTACAACTGTTTTTAATTTATCGTTATTGCTATTTTATAATCATAACCATTACTTTAATATGTTCTTAGCTTAATTCGATTTTAAACCGAGAGTCGTACATTCTTGGTCTCTATGGATTGGATCCCTCATATACTACTGCGTTTTCTGTGCACTTGCAGTGAATAGATTTGGACTAAAACATGAGTGTATCATTACCCTTACAGAAAGAAGGGATGGTGTTTGTGATGGACAAACATTTTTGTTATAAGAGATGTAGTGTTTTATGAAGCAGGGTTTCCCTTCTCTGAAACTCGATATGAGTCTGTTAAACATGGAGAAGCTAATCATATATGGGCTCCAATTGGCACTGACCCAAATTTACTTGATGAAATTTGAACTCACTCATCGCGTGGGCCAGCTCCAATTATTAATCACTCATCAGACCCAATTATTGATTCAACAATTTCAGCTTCTCCATCCATCGTCGATGCTTCTCCCATTAACCCGAAATCACCATCACTTGAGCCGATATCTGAACCATTGTATCCACCAGCATCACCACCAGTTTTGCTTCATCGGGGTAGTAGACAACGGAAACCACCTGTTATGCTTCGTAACTTTGTTGTCAACACCGCCCAAACGCAAATGCTCTACAAATCCACCGTACCTACTATGAATCCCTTGGCTAATTACGTCACTTGATCTCGTTTCTCCACATCACATCAAGCACTTCTAGCTGTTGTCACAATGATTAATGAGCCAAGGACTTTCAAAACGACTATGGGAAATGATGTATTGCGTGACGCTATGGAGAATGAAATTGATGCTTTGGAAAGAAATCATACTTGGACAATACAAAAAATTCCATCAGGTAAACGAGCAATATGATCCAAATGGGTTTATAAAATTAAACTAAAGTCAGATGGTACAATTGAAAGAAACAAAGCTCGTCTTATGGCTCACGGGAACAAATAAATCGAAGGAATTGGTTATGGTGAAACCTTTGCTCCAGTTGCTAAGATGGATACTGTGAGATTGTTTTTACAGGTCGCTGCTGGAAATAATTGGCCTGTGCACCATATGGATGTGCACAACGCTTTTTTTCATGGTGATCTCACCGATGAAGTCTACATGAAACCTCCACCGGGTTTTCAAACTGCTCTTCTGCATCAAGTCTGTAAGCTACATAGGTCTATATATGGTCTTAGTCAAGCACCAAGGTGCTGGCTTGAGAAGCTAGCCATGGCTCTATGAGAATATGGGTTATCTCAGTCACTATCGAATTACTCTTTATTCACTCTTCATAGTGACAAGGTACATCTAAATCTTCTGATATATGTTGATGACATGATTTTTTCAAGTAATTCCGAAGCAGCAATGACTTCCTTCAAGACTTTCCTATTGCACATATTCCACATGAAAGATCTCGGCCCATTGAAGTTCTTTCTTGGCATCAAAGTCTCTCATAGCTCCAAAGGTTTCTATCTGAGTCAAACGCAAATACACACTTGAAATACTCTCTGAAACATGCTTACTTGGCGCCAAACCTGCTTCGTTTCCTCTTGAACAAAACTATCGTCTGGCACTCTCCTTATTTCCTCTTCTTACTGATCTGGCAGTTTATCGGTGGTTGATTGGAAGTCTTATTTACTTGGCAGTTACTATACCAAATTTGGCTTATTGTGTGCATATTCTTGCACAATTTATGCAATCGCCTAGGGAGGATTATTGGCAAGCTGTTTTACGCACTGTTCGTTACTTGAAAGGCAATCTCGAACAAGGGATTCTATTATCTGCAAACTTTGATTTCCAAATTTCAGGTTGATGTGACTAAGACTGGGTGAGTTGTTCCCTAACTCGACGCTCAATCTCCGGTTATGTGGTTCAGCTAGGAACTGTCTTATAGAAAACCAAGAAACAAGATACGGTCAGCCTTTCCTCGGCCGAAGCGGAATACAGGGAAATGGCTTACATCACTAAGCAACTTCCATGGCTCAAGCAAGTCTTATTGTATCTGGGCGTGTCTCATGATCAACCCATTAATCTATACGGTGACAGTAAATCTGCCATTTATATCGTAACTAATCTGGTCTTCCATGAACGCATAAAGCATATTGAGAATGATTACCACTTTGTTCGCAATGAAATTCAATCTGGTACGTTAGTTCCAATTCATGTTTCTACAGTGACCCAAATGGATGACATTTTCACTAAACCATTGGGACGTCAGGTTGGGGATTTAGCAACAAATTGGGGATTCAGGACCTACACGCACCAGATTGCGGAGGGGTATTAGGATACTCACGTATCTTATATCTTTGGGAACTTCCCATGTTTGTACAAATCTCAATATACACATTTACATTTTAATGATTCTTGTAACTTGTATATAGACAGACCTTTGGTTAATAGAAATACAAAGAGAATCTCGATTCATATTATGTTTTCATCTCATGAAATCCACTGTTATTCAAATAAGAGTTTTAAAAAGTCTTATGAAATCCATTGTTATTGAAAATATTTGAAGTAGTGGATTTCTAGTGACTTTAGGGTATTTTAGTGGAGTTTCTTA
The DNA here is from genome assembly GCA_900406425.1 of Iberis pinnata. Classification (NCBI taxonomy): domain Eukaryota; kingdom Viridiplantae; phylum Streptophyta; class Magnoliopsida; order Brassicales; family Brassicaceae; genus Iberis; species Iberis pinnata. The sequence continues at coordinate 1,305 of OVBE01015663.1, read as the reverse complement.
GTTAAAGATATGAAGTTTCAAATCTCATGGTTTTAGCTGGGATTGTAGAGAATATTATAACAAATCACATGAAATTTCTCAATTCACATAAAATCATCTAAAAACTCACTAAAACACAAATCACCTCAAATCTTTATTCCAATACACCCCCTTATATATACGAAGGAAACCGCCGAACCATGCTCTTCTTTTACCAAATGAGATATTTTATAAAAGAAATTATCAGAGAAAAAATTTCATAAGGATTAAATTATAAAACTCCATTCAACTGTACTCTCAACTTCATTCAACTGTACCAATAATAACAAAAACAACCAAATTCTTTGACGACAAAAACAACCAAATTCTTTGTACTCTAATATTCTTGTATTTTCCTTTTCCTTTGACTGTCACGTCTAGTTACAGCTTCTACGCAACTTCAATAGGACAAGAGGAGAAAAGAACATATGATGTGGGCATATGCATCCCAAGTGCAGATTAAGAACCTTGCTCCAACCAATCAGAAGGCCTTGAGTGGGTGGAATTTGGAGTACTTCTTTGTATGGTTCATAATAATTATGCATTGAATTTGGTTAATATGTAGAATAATATCTTCGTTTGACAAAAAAAAAAAAAAATTGAATAATATCTTCTAATCCTGCAAAATCTATTAGCTGATAAAGTTTCGAGTTATAGTTAATCATTAAATATATTATATTCTTTTATATTTATCTATATTATGAAACAATCTTTAAAAAAAAAAAAAAATCTGTTTTATCTATTGTCCGTGTAATTCAACTTCATGAGTTAGAAGAAGTTTGACACATAGCATACGAGAACTCTAGGATATACAAAGAAAGGACTAAAACTGCTCATGACAAGAAGATCATCCCAAGAGATTTTAAACCAGGTGATTAGGTGTTGCTCTATAATTCTCGCCTGAAGCTTTTCCCTGGTAAGTTGAAATCTAGGTGGTCTGGACCATTTGTGATCAAAGAGGTAAGACCATATGGTGCGGTTGTTCAGTTTGATCGCCAAGGTTATGAATTCGTTGTGAACAGTCAAAGGGTGAAGCCTTATTTAGCTACTTCATAGCTTATAGAGGTGACTGAAATACCTCTTGTTGATCTTACTTCCAATTAGAGGTAAGTACCTTCAAACTATTAACATTAAACAAGCACTGAGTGGGAGGAAACCCACTGTTTTAGTACTTTGGTTTAATTATTTATTAGTTTGAGTCAGTGATAGTAAGGATTTTTCCGGGTTTCGATTCCTATTACACTATCATGTCGTTGTAGTAGTAATAGGTGTCAATCCAAATGGGTG
>OVBE01015662.1:0-11347 GCA_900406425.1 Iberis pinnata | reverse complement strand
TGAATAATGAGGTGGAAGAAAGAGAAAATGAGGTGGAGTAAAAAAGAAGGTGTTGAAACCATTGTACATAGTATAATATCTTAAGCAAAATTTTACAGTAAGCCGATACACTTCATTCCCCAAAGGCTTGAGCAAGTTCCATCTTTTACAACTAGATACCTTAGTTCTCGTATCATGAAATAGCAATTCAGATGGACTTTTTCTATCTACATTTTTCGCCTTTGAGCAACGCTTCCTCTTCACCATTGAGTGACTTTCTTTTCGCCACAGACGACGTCACCTAGATTATTATTGTGTTTATGACACACAACTTCTTACTCATGCACACACACTTCTCATTCCCTCACCTCTGACATCTTCGATCATTACTTTGCATGTATACTTTTCGGTTCATCTCTCGCCGTCTCCACTCTCATTTCGGATTCCATTTTCCCTCACACTATCTAAGCATGCCTTTACTCACTTTCTCTTTCATCTGTTTAATCCCAACTTTTCTCCGACAATATACTTTCATCTTCTTCGTTTGTATTTCTCCTTTTTGTCATTCATGGATACAGAACTTTGGCGCAGTCTCCAGAATCTGTCACTTCGTGCAGACATTCAACCGTTTCATCTTTCCTGGAAGACTCTCCAGCAACTTGATCGTGACTCTCGTCTCAACATTTTTGTCTGAAGAATCAACCTGGAATACCATAATCTGTTGGGTATTCACAACTTTATGCCCAAGGCCTGGAAATTAGCTGACTAAATCCAAGGCCAAATCAGCGATGATGGAACCGTACAGTTCTTCTTCACCTTTGATCATCAGTTTCTCTCTATTCTTGACAAAGGTCTCTGGACGTTTAGGGATTGGATCCTAATTATGGATCGCTGGATAAACATGAAGTTCTCAAATTACATGCAAACAATCACCTTCTAGATCCAGGTCTATGGTTTACCAAATCTGTATCGCAACGGTGTCGTCGTCACTGAACCCACTGATGCTTTTGGCTGTATAGAGTCCTATCGAATCGTTGATCCTACCAGAGACTTGTTGGCAGAAGCATGGATGCGAGTGAAGATGGATATTCACACCCTATTGACTTTTGTGCGCCTTATCTTGACGGAAATGGCCCGCCTACCGTTCTAATATTTGTTTATGATAAGTTACGAAAGTTCTGCTCCAATTGTGGAATGATGACGCATGACTTTTTTAGTTGCCCTCTGAACTTGGATAGAGAATCGAAGGATCCTTCTATTCCATCACTCGCTGACTTTCACTCTTATGATGGTCATCCGTAGCAGTTTCACCAATACCAAACACATATCAACTCTCCTCAAGCAGTTGCACCTCACTTCTTTGACCATACTACTTTGCATGCAGTAGTCCCTTATTCGTTCTCAAAATAGATTTTTGTCTCTCAGGTGTCTCAGCCGATTACCACATCTCTCCTCTGTCAACCCGCAGTTCACTCACACCTCACTGCAATAGACCTAACTTCAATTGCTTCTACATCAAGGGGTTCTAAACGAAAAGCCATCTCGTATGTTGATGATGCAGTTGCCAGCTCATCGCATCGATAGAGAATTCAATATGCCTCATCCTCACATACTCAACACGGTTTGGTGGTTGCTGATCAACCACCTAAATCACCATGATACTTCTCCACTTGAATTTTCAAGGTCTTTCGAATCCCTTAATAGTTCGTTGTCTCCATGATCTCCGAAGACAATATCACCCATCGGTAATTTTTCTTTCTGAAACTATGAATCATTTTACTTATGTAATTAGGTTGGGTCGGGATTTAGGATATCCTCACTTTTGGCTTTAGACCCAATAGGTAGGAGAGGTGGTCTAACACTTTTTTGGAACCACTCTGTCTCTCTTTCTTTTCTTCAACAACCTAACCAGCAAGGCTTCACTTTTCAGGTCATGTATCCCTCCACTCCTTCATATGAAATACATTATGTTTACGGTTACCCGAATCACCGTTATTAGTATGCATTTAATCTCTCTCCGCACAATCCTCAACTAATACTCCTACTCTATTTTTAGGTGACTTCAATGAAATCAGAAACTCTTCTGAAAAGTTGGGTGAATCAATGAATCTTTTGCCTTCCACTTGAGCCTTTAATAATTTTCTTTCTAGCCTTGGTCTTATTGATTTAAGAACAGTTGGTGATAGATACACATGGATTGGCAGAAGATATAATCACATTATACATTGTAGACTAGATAGAGAAACTGTCTCTGTTGATTGGAATTCCTTTTTCCCTCGTGCATATGCACGTACACTCCCTTTGATAGGTTTCGATCACCGTCTCCTGCTTGTTACAACTGGTAGTCACCACCAAACTACCTACCTATAGAAGAAAGCAAACACAATCATAGTGTGTTTGCTTTCTTCTATACTAGTCTCACAAAAGATCTATTTCTTAGTTGACAATGGATAAAATGTCAAGTTTGATGGGTTCCATCTCTTTGCTCTCAATAGAAGAAACAAGAGGTATAATATCAAATCTCTCAGCCTTTTAATTTATTCATTTAGCCTTAAAATGAGCTCAAGTGTTTTGTTATAAACTTAGGGAATTTTCGTAAGCACACAAGTGGCACCATCTTCAAGCAAGGTACATTATGTTGTTCTTCAGATCTGGTGTATAGTAAAGGAATCTTAGACAACATGTTCAAAGTTCTAGGTGAGGTGGTGAACCATGTTGCATATGAGATATTCTATCACCAAAAAGTCTCATGGTTCGGTCTACTTGACGATATTGCATCAAAAAGCAAAACATAGTTCGAGAGAGTTGTTTATATCTTCCAATGCTTAACACACCGCTTGAAGAAGTGCAAATGGTGATTTATGTGACAGAGAATCTTTTCCCAGATATCATAACAAGGCTGAACCTACCAAGAGAGACAATAGTAGATAACAATTGTTGGGTTTTGGTGTTTACGGGTGCATTCTGTTCCATAATTCACTCGACAGAGATCCCAAGTCCGTCTAATTTGAGTCAATATTTTGATAATCTTTGTGATATACTTTATCTAATTTGGAAGTTGTAATCTTTATCGAGATTTAATTTTTCCTCTCATTGTAGATTTCCTTTTTCAAAGATATTTAGGAGATTAGTTTTGATTTTATTACTATTTATTTAGAATTAATCATTTTAAGAGTAGGTTTATAAACACAAGTACGACAATTTAAGACTATCATTTTTGTTAATAATTGTGTCGGACAATCATTGATCTTTTAGTCATTAGTAGTGACTATTTTGATACTATATTTTTGTCACCACAAGTGACATATTTGAAAAGTTATTATCGTCACGACAAAATGACGATTTTGAGACGATTATTTTAGTCTTTATGTGATACAAATTTGTTACTATTATGAACCGTAACAATTTAAGACAAAATATTTACCAAATAATCCGTCACAAATTGTGTGACGTTTTAGTTACGTAAAAAAATTTGTGACACACGTATTGTGACTGTTCAAAAATCATAACAATTTCGTAACAAATTTTTTATTGTGACGAAAAATTTATTATTGTGATGAAAGAATTTGTCACAATATGTTCAATTTCTTGTATAATGCCGAAAATACCTCTCTAAATGGAAATCACAACTCAAAACTTAAACTCTAGACCTGCAATAGACAATATCAAGCATCAATTACAAGGGGCTTTTAGCTAACCTTACCCAAATTTCACTCATATACAACATCTCAACGAGGAACTACTACACCAATACAATTTGGAAGAGGAATTTTGGCGCACTAAAAGTAGAACTTTGTGGCTGCAAGCCAAGGATCGGAACACTGCATTTTTGTCATGCCAAAACCAACCAACAGTGGGCAATTAATCATGTCTCTATAATAGTAGCCTCAGACGGTACAACTTATACGGATGATGCACAAATCTAGAATGCTTTCCTCTCATATTTCTCTAATATCTATACATTACGCCCAACACAAGACCATGAAGCTATATTACAGTATGTCACACCTTGTGTTACCTAGGTCATGAATGACTCCCTTCTAAAGCCGGTAACTGACCATGAAATATGGTTGGCTATATCTTCACTGAATAGGGACAAATCACCTGGCCCGGATGGTCTCAATCCTGGTTTCTTCAAAGACCATTGGCACACCCTCAAGACTAGAATAAGCCGATATATTAAACATCTTTTAGAGGCTGAATCACCCGACCCAAAGTCAAATCGTACTCATATATGCCTCATACCCAAAATATCAAATCCTATTCATGTCACCAACTTCCGCCCCATCAATCTCACCAATGTTGCATACAAGATAATATCCAAAGTATTGGCTAACAGGCTGAAATTTTGTTTAGATGCAGTAATCTCACCAAACCAATATGCTTTTGTTCCCCAACAAATCATCACGAACAATGTGCTGATTACACATGAATTAATGCACTCTTTATCGCAATGTTAGCTCCATATACCATTCCTAGCTTGTAAATTAGATATCAGCAAATCTTTCGACCGTATTGAGTGGAACTATCTTAACAACATCATGATTCTTCTAGGTTTCTCTCACAAATGGTGCCGCTTAATAATGACATGTGTCTCATCCGTTACTTACTATGTTCTTCTCAATGGCCAACCTCATGGCAACATTATCCCCACCTGAGGCTTAAGGTAGGAGACCCATTATCACCTTACTTATACATTATTTGCGTTGAAGGGCTCTTCACCTTACTTAACGGCTACATTGCTCATGGCCAATTGCATGCTTTCCAAGCAAGTCGAAGAGGTCCACCAATCTCTCATCTCCTCTTTGCTGATGACTCATTAATCTTATGTCGAGCCACAATACCTGCATGCACTAATCTCTTACAAATTTTACAAAACCTATGCTGACATTACATGACAAGTGGTCAACTACCAAAATCAAGATTGAAATTCGGTAGAGGAACCACAAAAGCCCTCCAAGCACAATTATCTTCTCTCTTACGTATCCAATATACATGTGGATTTGGTCATTATCTTGGACTTCCATATTTGCAAGGTAGAGTAGGACGAACTGCTTTTAACATCATCCTAGATCGTATTAATCAGAAAATTAGCAGTTGGTCCTCTCGCTTTCTTTCTATGGCGGGAAGAGAAGTACTCATCAAGGCAGTCTTACAAGCACTCCCAGCTTATACTATGTCCTGGTTTCGACTACCTGTTTCACTACTGAAACTTATCACCTCTGCCATACGATGCTTCCAGTGGAATTCCAACTCGAACAAACAAGGCATTCCTTGGGTTGCATGGGCCAAGATGACCACATATAAACGGGAAGGCGGTCTAGGCTTTAGAGACCTTTACACTTTCAATACCGCTTTACTTGCAAAATAAGGATGTAGTATTCTTCATAACCCCAACTCATTACTTTCTCGTCTCTTGAAACACAAGTATTTCTGCTCCATATCTCTACTAAGAGCCACCCTACCTTCCTGAACAAGTTTTGGATGGCGTCATATATTCCATAGTATACAAAGCATCAAACCAGGTCTCACTCATATCCTTGGTACTGGTTCAACAATACGGGCCTTTCAAGATCCCTGGTTACCACCATTACCGCCTGGATCCCCTGCATCTCCGCAAACGCCGCTCTTAAATGAGCCTAACATTCTGAGTCTCAAACGCCACTGAATCAATGATACTCATCGACTGGTACTTATACTGCTTGTTCGGGCTATCATTTCCTTTTGTTAACTCAACGATCCGAACACCACCAGCATAGCCAACATACCTTCTCCTCTACCTCAAGAATTTGGAAATGGGACATACCTCCAAAAATCTAGCACTTTTGGTGGAGAGTTTATCATAATGGTTTACCTATCTTAACTAACTTAATGTGCAGGGGTATCAATCTCAATCCCACCTATCTCCTTTGTGGTGAAGAGGAAGAAACTATTTATCACATCTTATTTACTTGTTGTATTATCAAAGAAGTTTGGGAGTTGGCCCATCTAAACTCATCACCGATATTTGCAGAGGAAACTACTACTCACAGCCCCCACAATACCATGACCAACTTACTCACTGTTAATCACAACCAAGTGGTTCTAATTAGCTCTTTATCATGGCGGTTATAGATATCCCGCAATGATCTGTGTTCTAATAACTGTCTTTGGCTAATACCAATCATTATTCATAAAGCTTTTCAGGATGCGGAATTGTGGACCACCATTAATGTTGTTACTCCAAAAAACACCACTGCAATACCCACAACTGACAACCCACATCACCAACCAAATGCTCTACTCATTATTCCCCTCTCTATTAATGCTACTTTTCATTATATAGCGGATGGTTCTTGGATTTCCCCAACTCACCCTGTGGCATAGCGTGGGATTTATTCAAAAATGAAAGCTTATCTCCCATTTGTGTCGGCTTTTCCGCCATACCTGCTCGACCAACCCCAGAGAATGTGGAGGCAGAAGCTCTACTTAGGGTTGTAACTCAAATGAATGTGCTTGGTTACAGTCATTCAAATTATGTACTCATTGCAACACCTTGGTCAATGCTATCACCACTACGAAAAAAACCTCAAGTACAACTTCTTACCTTCATATGCTCTTGCCTCATATTTCCAAGGTATACTACTTCAAACTCCTTCTACTTAAATTCATTATATATCTCGTTGTAACAATAGTGTAGCGAATCTTTACACCAAATTTGGTCATACCACCTCCACGAATGAAATCGTTCGGTGGCTTGTATCATAATCAAATCATATTAATAATAATTTCGGTTGGCAAAAAAGCAAACTTTTATTGTTATAATCTATTAATTTAATTAATCAAATAGACGATGAAAAATTTACTTTGTTAAAAAAATTTATATTTAAAAACTAATACTAAAGAGATAGAATTTATTTTTTGTATAGTGATGTCGGAAAATAGTACAATGAAATGTTGTTTGAAAATTCAAAGTATATATAATATTAGATCAGATATGTTATTTGGAAACATAAATAGTAGAAAATTATAATATTGTGGAGTTATTAGAAGTGATACGTGCGTCGTATAATCATTTCTCACCTGTTTAAATAAAGGAGTTTTGATGATTCTTTATTTGGCGTTAATTTTTTTTTTTGCTGGAATTCGATATGAGAAGTCAATATCACGCTCCCCTCCGCACAATGACATTTCTGAAAGAATGAAGCAAACTATTATGGAGTGTCTTTGAAGTATGCTAAATATGGATAAGCTTATAAAGTCATTTTGGGGGGGGGGGGGGGAGCAATCAACACTACATGCTACCTTATCAACCGATCACCTTCTAATAACTCAAATTTGAATTTTCGTACAAAATATGGATTAGTAAAGATCCTACACACTCACATATTATTGTATTTGGATGTGCAACATATGCACATATATTCAAAGGCTCATGCAGAAGCTTTCGATGCAAGAACCATTCCATGCATTTATATTGGCTATGGAAATGAAGATTTTAGATTCACATTATGGGATCTTAAGAAGAAAAAGATGATCAGACGTAGAGACGTGGTGTTTCATGAAATTTGAAAACATAAGATATTAAAAAGCCTACAATGAGAAATAATGACAAAATAGTAGAAGAAATGTAAAAAAGATGAAGAGACAAGACATGGTGCAGAGAAAGTGGAGCCATAACTCCTCTCACCAGCAGGGCCGTGTCGTAGTATAAAGATTATTGATAGTTGCTTATGGCATCAAATTGAGAAAAATTGTTAATACTATATAACTCTAGTTACTATAGTCTATATATGTATCATGTCATATAATATTGTTATATTTTTTTGGGATATGCAATATCATGGTTATTTAAAATATAGAAATATGGACCATAATAATAAAATAACCAATTAATAAATTTTCATAAAAGATATTATGTGACTTAGCTATTTTATATATTGAAAGATAATTGTTGAAAATGTTAACTTTAAATTTTTTATTAATGTTGTTGTAAGAAGAAAGAAAGAAACAAATTATGTTTTAGAATTATAATTCAGTTTACTCGATTTTTTGTATGTGACTATGATTTTTATTATTTTAGAAATCTTTATAATTTGGGGCATTTATATTTGATTTGCTTATGGAAATTTTTTATATGCTCGCACGGTTCTGCTCACTAGGACCATCACTAAAAACATATGATGGTAGTTCTTCTTAGATAGTAAAATTATTTACAAATCTAAACGAGGTCATATACTATCAAAGAGTTATCCATCATATGATTATATTTTTTGAGTGAAGAAAGAGAACTACAGAGTTTCCAAGAAGTTATATCCCAAAAGGATAAAGAAAAATGGCTAGTTGCAATCCAAGAAGAATTGGATTTTCTAAAGAAAAATCAAATTTTATGAGATTGTGCAGCTTCTTAAATGGAAGAAAACATTAAAAAATGGGTGTTCAAGTTAGAAAAGAATGGAAGCACACAAGTGGTGAAACACAAAGCTCAGTCAGTAGTTTAAGGGTTCTAATAATGGGATAATTTTCTGTTCTACCATAAATGGTGAAAAATATTTCTATTTATACCATATTCATTGTTTCTCTTCAAAAATACCATAATTATGTGGTAGAGTGGTAGTGGTGTAATTCCATTTGTTCCCCTTTTGTTTTATTCGAAAGGATTCGGACACAAATGAGGGAGGGGGATATTGATTTGATTGGCATTAAATTGTCATTAATGACATTAAATGAGTTAACCATATGATAATAGTAAGTAGACAAGAATATGATGGACAGGATGGTAGACAATCTACACAAGAAGAAATGTTGGTGAGAATGCAATATTGTGTGGACAAGATGGACACGTAGACCATATGTGTCTTAATTGGATGATGGACAGATCGACACAACATTTGATGGACAAGTTTTTATTGCATGTAAGTACCATATATGTACCTCAATTAATCTTTAAATTATGTCAATCACACTATATAATATTGTAATTCATATACTATTTAGGATGTTAAATTGATTACATAACAATAGAATTTATAATCATCCCTTCAATATTATATATAAATATATACTACATAATAATTTTAAACAAGAGATTTCTAATGGACAAGATATTGCGATGAAGTGGTTCACCATCTCCATATTCTCAACCAAATGTATTATTGTCTATGCTCTCTTGGTAGACAACAATTTGGTCGATCTCTTGAAATCCCTCATCAATCTATTCTTCAATGGAGTCGACATTCTCCTACACTCTACAATTTTTACATTAAAACCTCTATGAATCGTGGAATATCTACTGAATGTAATAGATTATAATCTTTCTACAGAAGCAAGTATGTCCACAGAAACAACATCAACAACAAATTCACCACCTAAACACCAAAATTCGTATTTTTCATAAGAAAATGTATGAGGAAAGTTGAAATCCATGGATCCAGTAAAGAAACATCAAAGAAAAAAGTAATCATACAAAATAGGTATCGTGGACATCAGCGAACTTTCGCGCCGCCATGCTTAACCGGAGAGGACATGATAACCGCCAGAGAAGGAAGAGAAGAGAAAGAGAAAGAGAAAGAGAAAGAGAAAGAGAAAGAAGTTGTTAAAAAATTTTACAGAGAAGGAGAGAGAACAAATAAGATTCTTTATAACTAAAAAGGAGAGAGAGTGCCATTAAAATGTTGTCCAGAACAATATATTTGATAGGGAAAATCAATCTTTTTCTCACATTGATTATGGTAGACTATTAAAGAAATATACATTATGGTATATTTGACAATTAGAGTAGTATATATGGCGCCATAGATAATTTTCCCTCTAATAAAACATACGAATTAACTTTTCTGAGATTTTTGCACCAATTTTCAAAATGAGTTCAATCCAGGTTATGCTTAGCTTGGCATCGAACAAGAACTTGGAACTTCACCAGATGAATGTGAATGCAACATTTCTTCTATATGCAACAACCAAAATGTTTTGAGGTTGCAGATGATAATCATGTTTGCAAGTAATCTAACAATTTTTCTGGTTTGAAGTAGGAACCACAAAAATGAAATAAGAAGTTAGAATCATGTATGAAGAGTTAAGGCTATAAGAAGACAACTACATATGAGTGTATATACATCAAGAGACTTCAAGACAATACTTTCATCTCTTATGTTATATATAAACAACATGTCGTTGACCGTTGTAAAAAATGCAATAAATATTAATCAACCGAATAAAGAACTCTCTAAGTCATTTGATATGAAAGACTTAGATCCGACCCATATATTCTTGTAATGCAAATCATTCGAAGCATGAGTAATCAAAATTTATGGCTATCTCAAGAGAAGTACATTGAAATGATCCTTGAGAGATTCAAACATGAGTGATGCCAAACAGATATAGTGTTTCATTTGCGAATATGTTCATGTTAAGCAAAAAACATGCCCAAATCGAAGGAAAAGATATGTGAGATGTCATTAGTGCCTTATTTTTTAGTAGTTGGAAATCTAATGTATGTCATGGTGTGCATGAGACTAGGTATCGCTCATGCAGTGGGTACAACGAGTTGTTTTCTCTCTAACCCTGTGAATGAGCATTGGGAGCCACAAAACTATGTCCTTGTTATAGAGGAGTTGGTCCAATCTTGGAAAGCTATACATATGCTGATATGATTGCATATATAGACAATAGAAAGTCTACTTCAGGTTATCTCTACACTTTTACAAGGAGAGTTGTTTCTTAGCATTCAAGATTGTAGAAGTGCATCGCTTTATCTATAACCAAACCACAATATATTGCCGCCGCTGAACCTAGTACAAAAATGTTATGGCTAAATCGTTTTCTCCAAGAACTTGGAATCAAACATAAAGAGAATAATGTGCATTATGACAGTCATAATGCTCTAGACTTGAGCAAGAACTTCATGTACCATTTGCATACAAAACATATTGATGTTCGATATTAATTAATAACTTTTAAGACTAGTAAAGATCAATACAAAGAAAACTCCATCATACATGCTAACAAAGATGGTGAAGTGAGATAAGGAACAACTATGCATAGATATAGTAGGGATGCTTTTTCCAAATATGCTTAGAAGCAGAGAACTGAAGAATTCAATTTTTATGACGTAATTAGTTACAAGCTTAAATAGAAGAATTCAATTACGTTACGTAATAACTACTTCATTTCATTGAAGTCATTATATTATTAGGGCATCCGCATTGGTAATCTCTTGAGAATGTATCTTATGATTAAATTAATAATATAATTGGGTTAAGAGATTTTGTTAAGATACGCAGTTAAAAATACAATTTATTGGTAGAACTTTTAGGAGGTTCTTAGGATTTTTTTTTTTTTTTTAATACAATTTTCATAAACATAAAAGCATAAATTTATATAATAGATA
>OVBE01015661.1:0-11347 GCA_900406425.1 Iberis pinnata | reverse complement strand
AAGGCGTAACAACCCTGTTTTTGGTCAAAGGGGTTGACCGGAACGGGGGTGTTACATGGTAGGTTGATATTGCTGCTTTCATGGAATAGAGCCATGGTGTTCCTAGGATTACGTTAAACGCTGAATGTTGGTCCATCATGATGAATTTGACCATTTGAGTTGAGCCCCCAGCTTGAACAGGCAATTTAATTGTCCCAGTGGAGGAGACGGTTTCCCGGCTGAATCTTGTTAACGTTTTGCAGCCATCTTTGATGAGGTCGGCGCTGACCCCCATGTTGTGGAGTGTGTCTTTGAAGATAATATCCACCGAGATACCTGTGTCTATCAAGATCCTGGCCACCTATGGATTTGCGATTACTAGTTCGATAACCAGGAAATCCTTATGAGGCTGGCTAAGTCCTTTTAGGTTGGCGTCCCCAAATTCAAGTGGTTGAAACGTTGGTACGATCTTGGACTGTTCCTTCTGGAGGTAACAACTCGTCGTTTGGAGTTCCTGATTGATCTTACCGAGTCTTTGCAAGAAACCAAGCTGCCCATGATTAAGTTAACTCATCTTCTTGGAAATGATCCTTCCGTAGCTCGGTCATCTGGGCTACGATCCCGAGTTCGAGTAGGGGGTGTCATGTCGTCGAGAGTGTGCGAGCTTGTTTCCCTGACTGTGTTGACCTGTAGAGCTCTTCCATTTGTAGCCGTATTGTGCCATGAGGTCCCACTTCGTCTTCTATCGTTGGACCTGGTTCTATTGGTATCGATTTCGCCAACCTGAAACTTTTTCAGCAAAATGGACTGTAGATGTTGACAGTCTGCAGTTTTATGCCTGTTTTGTTTGTCAAAATTGCAGTACGCTTATGGGTCATCATCAGTGGGAGGAGGTTGTTCCGTGGTTTTCCCATTCTCGGTAATCACATAGGTAAAGTGACCTCTTTTGTCCCTTGTATAGTGTTGCCTGGGTTCTCGTGGGATCTCGTCCCTTTCTCGGCTCGGCTTTGCGATGTGATGTTTTTTAGTCATTGTTGCATGCTCTTCTTCTATTTTGACAAACTTATTGGCCCTATGGAGCGCATCTTCTAGCGTTTGTGGTAGGTTGATGAGCAGCTTGTCTTTGAACCTTGAATTATACCATAGGGCTTTCCATAGAGGCGATTGCGCCCTCGTCGTTTATTACTATTTGAGCGAAGACTCCTTTGAACCTGTCAATGAAGTTCCTTAGTGGTTCATTCTCATACTGAGATAGCGTCCACAAGTCGGTCGTCGAGGCTTTCTTCGCGATGTACATCGAATAGTGTTTGATAAACAATGTTGACAGTTTTTGGAAGCTATCGATGGTTCCTGGTTCCAAACGGGAGAACCAATCCAATGCCGAACCTGATAGATTTTCAACAAAAAGTTCACATAAACTTGCGTCTCATTCTTCCGGGGAGAATTGTGTTCGTGTCATGGCGATCGTGAAGGCCGTTAGGTATTGGACCAGATCGCTTTTACCGTCATATCCAGCGAATATGATTTTGGCGGAGTATCGTACTGATACATCGGTGATCCTCCTGGAGAATGATGTATTCTTCTATGGCTCTAAGAATTTCGGGGGCCGAGCTAGTGGCTTGATGTACCTGCGAACTCATTAACTTTAACTGTTCACGAATGTGCTGAAGTTTGGCGGCTTCAGTGGTGTCCTTGAATCTTGGCGCGTTAACGAGATCAGGTCGGCTTTGGTACCCTACTCCTGTCTCGGGTGTTCGCTAGAATGCTTTAAATAAGAATCAGATGACGGTACGTGTATCTCTATCTTCCGTAGAGGCAATCATCACTTCAAGTTGTGCCTTAAGATTGGCGACTCGGCTCTGAGTTTGGTTGTTTCTGCCTTTTGCTTGTTCAGTTGGTTCCACATATCCTGCATAGTGATTTCGGGGATTTCATCTTCGTGATCCGACCCCCTGATGTTGATTTAATTGCTCAGATTGTCTTTGCTTCCTGTCTCGGCAGTGATGCCGGCGGGTCCATCTTGCACTTTTTCAGTTAGTCCACCTGTGGTCATTGCTTCGTTTGCTATTTCCTTTGAAAAAGGTAATATGATCTTCCAGCCGTATAGTCCCCACAGACGGCACCAACTGTTGAATTAAAATTTAACAAGTAGGTTCAATCTTTGATCTTGTGGGCAAGCTAGATGATCTCAAGAGAAATTTCATATATCTTTAGAAGAGCAATACATGAGTATTTATAGTAATATGTGCTTAAAAACCCTAATTACATGTTTTGAACTAAATGGGCTTTCCAATAGACTGGCCCAGCTCGTCAGATCGGCCTAGCTCGTCTCAAGTCTTCTAGATCGTCGCCCACCTGAGCCTTTAGCTGAAATGGGCTTTTGGATGGGTGCTAAACCTGGTATCAACATTACTCCACTGTTTTGCGTATTCCGCATCTGTATGAAATCTATGCCCATTGCTGATGAATCATTTATGTGCTAAAGAAAAATTTATTGGTCCAAATGCCAACCACCTTATCTCCTTAGAATAACTTTGTGTTGCGTCTGATTTAATCTGAATCAGGGAAAACATAAGACTTAGATAGACCAAGAAGCAAATAGTGACACGTTTCAATAATTGGCAATGAATACTCTAACTCAGAACAACAAATACACATTTCAATAATTGGCAATGAAGACAATAACTCAGAATAACCAATATAAAAAAAAAAAGTTGACCTGAAGCAATTCCAAATTTGCAATTCATGTTCTTATCAAATAACTAATGAACATAAACTCTAGTTAAGATGTAACCTTCGTTTTCACCCATTGTGCAAAATTCTCAGTATGATTCTTCCACAACAACGTTTCATTTCTAGCACATCTATCATAAATAGCTTGTAATTTCTTCCAAATGCATCCTGATTTGACACTAAAAACAGTGTGCTTTATAAATTTGTAATTGACATCCTTATTAACAGAATGGGTAACCGCTTACTGCATGTAAGGATCCATAGAAGCCATATTCATCAGCACATAGCGATGTGCAATGTCTCTATCTATGTCAGAAAGAGTGATATGTACACCCTTTTGTAGTGGTCTACCTTCAACCACCATTCCATCATCCTCAATGTCTTTGTTCCGGTTAACTGCTCTTTGAACTGGTACTGAATTTTGCAAGAACTCTAAACAAAATGCAATGCATTCTCCGGCTAAATACCCATCAGCCGTACATCCTTCCGGCCTTGCATGATTCTTCACGGAAGCCTTTAGTTTTTTCATGTACCTATAACTCAGTCAAAATATATGAATGGTATTCAATCATCATTACAAAAGATAAATTGAAGAAAATGAGTACATCAAACCTTTCGAAAGGATACATCCATTGAAAGTGTACTGGTCCTTCCAGACGTGCCTCTTTATATAGATGTATGGGAAGGTGGAACATTACATTAAAAAGAGATGAAGGGAATAACTTCTCTAGTTGACACATTATAATAAAAGTTTTTCCGGGTCAATGATACATTGACACAATCTGTTGAAGTAATTGCATAATTTTTTTA
Organism: Iberis pinnata; assembly: GCA_900406425.1. Lineage (NCBI taxonomy): Eukaryota > Viridiplantae > Streptophyta > Magnoliopsida > Brassicales > Brassicaceae > Iberis > Iberis pinnata. The sequence goes on along the minus strand of OVBE01015661.1, from coordinate 7,825 downwards.
TGGCATTCCTAGGTGTTCTATGTAACAAACCTCTTATGACAGTTGGTAACAGATTATGTATTAGCACATGATGATTATGCGACTTCAAACTACCTATATTTGGAGGGTTAACAAAAACATTATTCGCAATATTACAACAATAAAAATCATTACCTCTGAAATTAGATAATCTTTTTGCAGAAAATGGTCTTCTCTAACTTCGATAACCAATATACTGCTGGAGGTAAGTAAGTTTTCTTTTCCCTAACTTATAGGTGCAAGTGATTTATGATTCCAAGATCTTCTAAGTCTTGTCTCGCCTTTGACCTATCTTTTGACTTAGCGTTTTGCATGAGTAGAGACAAAACAACACCTGACACATTCTTTTCAGCGTGCATCACATCAATATTGTGACGAACAGGCATACCCTAACACATGAGTCACTTAAACATTAGGCCTATTATAATACAACAACCAGAGAATATTGTTTAGTTAGTCTGATTTACCTTCCAGTAAGGGAGTTCAAAGAATATTGATCTCTTCTTCCACCGTCATAGATCATTTGATTCTTCACATTCTTCTTCTTGGACAATTTCATCATGTAACAAATCTGTTCTTTTCGTTTTTTCTTTCTGCATAGGTTCACCAAAATCATTCTTAAACACATTTAATGTTTCGTATATTGCATCACCAGTTTGTATCCTAATAGCATTCCCATCTTCAATAGTGTTTTCAAACCAAGCTTTCTTATATCTGTAGCGATGGTTTGGAGGTAGTCTCTTCTATTTCCCATATACACATACTTTCGGCTAAACTTCAGCCACCTAGCAGGTGTATCATTTCCACATACATTGCAAGCTGGTTTCCCCTTCACTTTACATCCAGACGGTGTCTCTAATGCTAGATAATCACTGATAGTCCAAAGCAGTAAGGCTCTAAGTGTGAAATTTTCCTTATCAAATGAGTCATACACTTGAATACCTTCAGTCCACAAATCTTGTAAATCATCTATTAATGGTGCTAAGTAAACGTCTATGTTATTACCCGGAGCTGTTTATGTTCTCATTCTTCATACACATTGTTGGAGGAGTGTTATAGTTCACTAACAACACTGGCCAATTGGTGTAATTGGTGTTTTGAAGAGAGAAGAGGTTTATCCCATATGTAGAAAGTCCAAGTCTAAGATTCCTTGGTTCAACAGCAAAGTCTGGCCATGACTCATTCATTTGTGCCTAAGTAATAGAATCAACATGGTGTCGCATTGTACCATCATCAGTAACATTGGTAGAATGCCAATGCACAGCTTCTGCCATCTTTTTAGATCTGAACATCCTCCTAAATATATCCTTGATTGGAAAATATCTAAGTATCTTTGCTGGAATCCCTACCTTAATCTCATTATTGTGTTTATCTATTTCTCATCTTGAAACTTTGCATCTTGGACAGCTTTCTAGCTCTAGAAACTATTTCCTAAAGAGTATCCAATCATTTTTGCAAACATGAATATTATCGTAACCGAAACCAATAATTTCATAAACTTTTTAATACACTCTATACTCTTTGGAAGAACATTGTCTTCAGGTAGCAAGTCATGAATTAAGACCAATGACTGATCAAAGTAGTTCTCTGATATACCACTCGTAACTTTAATTCTATACAGTCCCATGATTGCCGAAACCTTTGAATATTTGATGCAATTTTGGTACAATGGAGTTTCAGCTTCATTTAATTTTTTTCCTGAACTCAGATTCTTCTATTGGTCCATCATCATCATTTGTTTCTCCCTATTCATTCATTTGAAATTGATTACCATAATCCGTAAAAAATGCAGTCTTGAACAAATAAAATGCCTCGGTTTCAGAATCAATAGTAGTGTCCTTTGTATTAGATCTTCCTTCACCATGAATACTCCAAGAAGAACTCTTATACTTCGTATCCATACTCCTAATTACTATATCTTCCAGTTGTATAGTCCCCACATACGGCGCCAACTGTTGAATCAAAATTTAATAAGTAGGTTTAATCTTTTATCTTGTGGGCAAGCTAGATGATCTCAAGAGAATTTTCATATATCTTTAGAAGAGCAATTACATGATTATTTATAATAATATGTGCTTAAAAACCCTATTACATGTTTTTAACTAAATGGGCTTTCCAAGAGACAGGCCCAGCTCCTCAGATCGGCCCAGCTTGTCTCAACTCTTCTAGGTCGTCGCCCACTTGAGCCTTTAGCTGAAATGGGCTTTTGGCTGGGTGCTAAACCCGCTATCAACATTACTCCACTATTTTGCGTTTTCTGCTTAACCGCATCTGTCTGAAATCTGTGCCCACTACTAATGAATCATTTATGTGCTAAAGCAAAATTTCTTGGTCCAAATGCCAACCACATTATCTCCTTAGAATAACTTTGTGTTGCGTCTGATTTAATCTAAATCAGGGAAAACATAAGACTTAGATAGACCAAGAAGCAAATAGTGACACATTTCAATAATTGGCAATGAATACTCTAACTCAAACAACAAATATCTGTCATTTTCAACAAATTCACAAATCATGTTCCAATCAAATATACCAAGAAGCAACCAGTGACACATTTCAATAATTGGCAACAAAGACAATAACTCATATAAATCAAGACGTAACCTGTGACACATTTCAATAATTGGCAATGAAGACAATAACTCAGAATAACCAATAAAAAATAAAAAGTTGACCTGAAGCAATTTCAAATTTACAATTCTTGTTCTAATCAAATAACTAAAGAACATAAACTCTAGTTAAGATGTAACCTTCGTTTTCACGCATTGTGCAAAATGCTCAGTATGATTTTTTCACAACAACGTTTCATTTCTAGCACATCTATCATAAGTAGCTTGTAATTCTTCCAAATGCATCCTAATTTAACACTAAAAACAGTGTGCTTTATAAATTTGTAATTGACATCCTTATTAACAGAATGGGTAACCGTGTACTGCATGTAAGGATCCATAGAAGCCATGTTCACCAGCACATAGTGATGTGCAATGTCCCTATCTTTGTCAGAAAGGGTGACATGTACACCTTTTATAGTGGTCTACCTTCAACCACCATTCCATCATCCTTAATGTCTTCGTTCCGATTAATTGCTCCTTGAAATGGTACTGAATTTTGCAAGAACTCTAAACAAAATGCAATGCATTCTCCGGCTAAATACCCGTCAGCCATACATCCTTTTGGCCTTGCATGATTCTTCACGTAAGCCTTTAGTGTTTTCATGTACCTATAACTCAGTCAAAATATATGAATGGTATTCAATCATCATTACAAAAGATAAATTAAAGAAAATGAGTACATCAAACCTTTCAAAAGGATACATCCATCGAAAGTGTACTGGTCCTCCAAGACGTGCCTCTTTAGATAGATGTATGGGAAGGTAGAACATTATATCAAAAAGGGATGAAGGGAAGAACTGCTCTAGTTGACACATTCTTTCCACAAAATCTGTTTCCATTGATAAAAGTTTTTTCGGGTCAATGATACGTTGACACAATCTGTTGAAGTAATTGCATAATTTTTTTATGGCATTTTTAGGTGCTCTATGTAACAAACCTCTTATGACAGCTGGTAACAGATTATGTATTAGCACATGATATTATGCGACTTCAAACTACCTATATTTGGAGGGTTAACAGAAACATTATTCGCAATATTACAACAATAACCATCATGACCTTTGAAATTTGATAACCTTTTGTATAAAATGGTCTTCACTGACTTCAATAACCAATAGGCTACTGGAGGTAAGTAAGTTTTCTTTTCCATAACTTATAGATGCAAGTGATTTCTGATTCCAATATCTTCTAAGTCTTGTCTCGCCTTTGACCCCTCTTTTGACTTAGCATTTTGCATGAGTAGAAACTAAACAACACCTGACACATTCTTTTCAGCGTGCATCACATCAATATTGTGACGAACAGGCATATCCTAACACATGAGTCACTTAAAAATTAGGCCTATTATAATAAAATTGTGGATGCTAAAACCCACAATGAATTTCTAGTCGGTTATCTTAATGAGGAATTCATCGTTCTTGTTAAAATTAGAAGGAAACCACAACACAAACTCCGGTCGAAATGAATACAAAGAAGAATAATATGATTCTTTATTGATTTTTGATTAATATGTTTATACAAAAGATAGATCGATCTCTGCTCGTTCTAAAACCCTAATAGAATCTAATGCTTCACTTCTCTCTCTTCTCGCCTTTTATCCCCTTGCGCCTAATTCGGGTTCTTCCGATCTTCTAAGGTTGTTGGGATCTCAATCTTAGTGTTTCCCCCTTATCTTGGAACTACCTAGACTTAGTCTTTTCTTATTCAGCCCGTAGTCGCCTCCTGCTCAACTCGTAATCGCCTCCTGCTCAGCTCGTCTATGACACGAGTAGCCGATCGTTCACTTTCTGCGGCTAAGTAGTGACCTCTTGAGTGAATCTTTTTACATCTTGATATATGCCAAGCCGTTATCTAGGAAGTGACACCGGTTGGGCTAGAAACCTGCTGAGGGGGTTTCAACACCAACATATTAGCCCCCAGGTCTCCCTACGAGCTTAGCGAGTTGGGTGACGTTCGGAAGTTGGTGGGAATATGCTTCATACCCACTCATATATTATTAGATGATTATTACATTTTTTCTCAAGATGTTATTTAACTTTCATTTTTCTTTAAGGCGCATTTGAAACTTCCGGGTTGGGCTGGATTATTTTGCTTTCCTTCCAAGAATATAGGGTTAGATGGGCCAATCTGTTGCGATTTGATTTGAGGAAATCTCAACAATCTCGATGATTCTCATCCCTTAATGTAGTGTATCTCGGTTCCTTCTAAATTCAAAAGCATCATCATTTTGCCTACAAAAAGGTGGTTTGCACACGTCCCGAGGTAGTTACTTCCACTCCTGTCTCTCTCTCCTCAAGTATCCCAAATCGTCTCCCACTACGCTTCAATCGTCCATCTCTTCTCTCTCTCTCTTTGCATCTTAAGGTATTGTCACTTAAATATTTCTCTTTAATTTTGTTAGTGTTTGTCTTTCTTCCTTTCAATTTGCTCTCTTCTTCCTCGATTTGCTTTGCAATTTCCTTAGATTCTCGTCTTTTTCAACTTTTCTCTCTTCGTATTTCTCTTCCCCCTCGGTTTCCCGGCGATGTCGAGACAGCTGGCGCTTCGATCTGGGAGTAGAGGTTCGTCGTCGCATCCCATGGTAAGTGCAAGTGTTGGGACTCCTATTGCTTCTGGTGTGAAGTCTAGGGCATCTACGGCCCCTCAAATAATGGCCTTCTCTTCCTCTCGCTCGTCCCTTACCTCCGTGAGAACGCTCTAGGAGCAGTTCGACCTTTCACCCGATGTTAGGTTCTTAATCCCGGATCTAAGACAGTTTCCGGACAATCCTCCACCGGGTTTGTCACTGTATACGAGATCTACTTCAAGACTTGCGGGTTGCGCTTCCCCGTTCCTGAGCTTCTAGTCCGGTATCTATGTTGTTGGGGCATGGCTCGGCTAGGTTCAGTGCTGCGCAAGAGGTCAAGTCCCCCAAAGATCAATCTCACATGGAAGTAGATCCCATCGAAGTATCTGACTCATCTTGTGGCGACCAGCGCCGAGAAAAAGCTATTGGTTCTAGAAAAAAGTCATCTCGCCTGCTTCCAATTCGACGTAGTACTCGTCATGCCGACGCCCCCTCGGAGAAAAGGGCACGCACATAGGAGATATCACCAATTGGCGTTCACGACCATGGCGGGTTTGTGTTTAGTTTCTCCTGGCCCAATCAGTCCCCAATGCTAGAAGAGGGGGACCTTTGCGCTGAGTTAATGTCCAAGCTCCGCCTAGGCGGTCCCAAATTTTACGATCACATGTCGCTCTTGGTCCAGAATGAATATGCCAAATGGGCTCACTCTCATGCCGAGGTACGATCGTTATTATCCACCTTCCTATCTCCTTTTGTTTATTTATTTAGAGGTCGGCTCCCATCTTGATTGGTGTGTGACTCCTTTTTTGTTTTTAGACCGCAGCCCTTGCTACCCGCCTGGTAGGGGTTTTGGACGACGAGCTAAGGAGGGCAAAGAAGAACTCTAGGATCGAGCTGGTGGAGGATGCAACTACGAGGGCTGACAAGGCTATTGTCGAGCTGAAGACTGCAGTGAGAAGGGTCGAAGTGCTTACAGATGAGAATAGCAAGCTGAGAGCCGAGGTAGCTGAGGTGAAAGATCTGAGGAGGAAGAATGTGGACAGGCTGAGCGCGGAGGTAGCTCGTCATGAAAAGCTAAGAGAGATCTGAAGAAGGAGGTGGCCTCTATGGCTAACAAGTTGGCGGTTCTGATGAGGGACATGGATGATCAGATGGAGCAGAGGGTTAAACAAAAAGAAGAGGAAATGATGGTGCAATTCATGAAGAAAATGGATCGGGTAAAGGGGAAGGTGGCTAACGAGAGGGTGTACCAGGAGTAATTGATGCAAGTAGAGCAAATCAAATGCAACCTTGATCTGATCAAGTTGTTGAGAGAAGGGGAGACGACATTGGAGGCTGAGCAGAGAGACTTGGAGAACGATTTGGGTGGGTTTACCGAGGAGTTGGCCATGTTGGACTTCAAAGAACTGAACATGGATAAAGACTGGACGGCAACGCAGACTGGGTCTGACCTGAGTGAGCCCTCCGAGCCCAACCTGGTCGAGAATGTTAACCCATATGGTACGAGTCTCTCCTCTCTGGATCCCGCTGAAAAGGTTGCTGCTGAAGGTGAACAAGATGAGGTCATGGTTGAGGAGGAAACGAAGAAAGATGAGGTCGAGGGGCTTGATGTGGCTACGGCTGGAGCACTCGATAAGGTGGTTGAGGTTACTGTGCAAATTGGTGAAATTGCGACAATTACAAGGAAAGAATCCCCTAAGGGGGTGAAGGTGGCGCAGTTGACTAGAACACGAATGCTTAAAACCTCCTCCCTCTTATCTTTCTTTACCTTCAGTTTCTAAAAACTCTTTAAANACTTTGCTTTTGAATTTAAGTTGAATTTTCGGTTTATAGCTTTGTTTGTTGCTTCTGAGTATCCGTTTTGGGCTAAGTTTTACCAAGATCTTTTTTAATCGTTATGATGCATATTAGAATTACGCCGCACGTGTTTTGTAGCAAAACTTGTTATACGTTTTGCCATTAATGGCGATTTGGCTCAAGCTGCCTATTCAATTCAAAGGATCGAATGTTTAAAAGGTACAAAGAGTGTTCCGGTTGTTTGACAGCGTTTGCTATATGTTTTGACGTGTTAATGCGAGACTGGGCTTGGCTTTAGCGCTTATAACGTGTTGAGGGTTGCTCAGGCTGATACCTGCTTGGGGGTGTGCGATGTATTGTACGACTGGCCAGGTCGTACAATGTAATATGTTTGATTGTGATATGTTTTGCGTGTTATGCTATAATGAGGGGGTATTTAAGAGTTCAGATAGTTTTACCATTTGGCCGAAATAGTAGAGTCTAGATGGTCTTTCGTAGGTGTAGTATAGTGTTCTCCCCTCGATTTCGCCGGAGTAATGGTAGATAGGATAGGCGGAAACGATATTAACCTTACAGATGTCGATGGGGTAGTTCGGTGGACGTAGGTGTTCAACCATGTGGGTTGGGTAAGGGGTTGCACCATGTAGGTTCGCGAGCAGGTCTATCAGTCATATCGAGATCTCCCGGTTGGGTCGGGCTGAGTATCTGGTGTGAAGGACGAATACATCTCCCCTATTTTTTGATAAAAATTTATAAGGAAAATATAGGACGGGCTGGTTGGAGTGTAAAGGACGAATACATCTCCCCCATTTTTTGAGAAAAATTTATAAGG
>OVBE01015660.1:0-11348 GCA_900406425.1 Iberis pinnata | reverse complement strand
GGAGAAAAATTTAATCGAAGCTAAACTTTCGAGCTCACAAAATTTCTAGGAACTTATAGAAACTAAATCAGATCAAATAACCTTTGCATCGGTAACGAAGTTGGGAGCCATCTGATAAANATAAAAGGACGCCACGAATAACTTTCCCGGGAAGAACTTCTCCAGCAATGGCCAAGTAAGCGAAGTAAAACACCAACACGTAAACCTAAATCCAAATTGATCAGAATAGAACACATAATCGCAAGTACAAATATGACATTGACTGAATAAGAGCTAAAAGAGAGACGACGAGATCCATATCTAGCATTAGCAGAAGGATTCAAAGTGGAAGATGAAGAATTCAAAACCAAGAATGGAGTAGGTGGTAAAGAGGGACGACGTAAAAGTCGACCTTAATTAAGGACACCAAAATTAGTCCCACCAAAAATTATTTATTATTGATTTAATTTTGGGCTTTAAATACCCAATGACCCCTATAAGGACCACCTATAATGATGGTCTAATGGGCTGGATAATGAGAAGGAAGATGTCGAGATTAATTATGAAGGTGAAGCAAAGAAGGATAATTCAGGGGAAAAGCATGTTACAGGGAAGACACGTGACAATGAGGTCACTGATATATAAGGATGAACAGTACATTTGGAGGGGTATGCTTTTTGGTGGAGTGTAGTGATAGCTGTTGAGCTGTGGGTTATTGATCATCATGAGATCAATAACATTGTGAGAAAGAGAATTNATACCTTTTCTTTGTATTTGGATTCTAGCTCTATTTGGTATTTTGTAAGACATTTTGAGGTTTTTAATAAAGATTGAGAGTTTCTTCTATTTGGTTACATTATTCTCTGTTCTTATTGAGAAGAATAAGCAAAAGCTTATCACTGGTGCGGTGACAATGGCCGGACATATCGCTACCGGAAGTGCCTCCCCGCAGCCGACCATTGAAGGTGGTGGTTTTAGCAGTCCGATAACCCCCACAACGACAACTGATATCCGTGAGCAAGTGGAGTTCCTTTATGGCGCTTTCAACCGCCTTTCCTTGGAACAGACCTCCATCGACAAGAAGGTAACTCAAATGGATCATCGCTTGACGGTAGTTGATTCTAAGTTGACTGATCTTGCTTCTTTACCGGCGATAATGGCAAGGATGGAAGAAAAGCTTTTTTCTGAAGGATCTAAAGGAAAACAGTCTGGAGACAACCCACCTCTGAATCCTGGGTTTGTGGGTCCCTCTAATCTTCCCCCAAATCCTAATGGCCCTCCTCCTTTTGAAACGCTGAATATGGCAACACGAGAGAGTATGTTGCAGAAGGTTGAAATGCCTGAGTTTGAAGGTCACAACGGCTATGATTGGCTTGTCTTAGTGGAACAGTTCTTTGCTATTGGCCGTTACAGTGAAGAGGAAATGTTAGCCATGGTGGCTTTGGGATTTACCGGTGACATTCATCGATGGTTTAGCTGGGAAATTACCCGCAGTCCCTTCTTGCAGTGGCACGATTTCCGGGAACGTTTCATCCTTCGTTTTGGTGAGTCCTTGGAGGCGGAACCCGGAAAACGACTTTTTTCTATTCAACAAACCGGCTCTGTTTCGGATTATATCACGGATTTACAGGATCTTTCTGCACATGTGATGGGTTTAAGTGATGACAATCTTACAGATATCTTTTATAATGGATTGAAGCCAGAAATGAAAGAAGTTATTTGAGTGAAGGAACCGAGAGGCTTACGTAATTATATCTCTGCGGTTCTTCGGATGGAATCCAGTTTTTTTTGTCAAGTAATGACTTCAACGTCATCTTAGAAAAATAGCATACAATCGCATTTCACTACAACCAATCGTTCGACACCAACAATTCCGGTTCCCAATTCTGATAAAAAAACTCCTACTCCAACTCCAGCCTCTTCCGGGAAACCCCCTGTCTCGGGATCCTCTGCGACTTTTCGACCACGACAGCATTACACTGATGCTGAATTGGACCAGATGCGCCGAGATGGGACTTGTTTCAAGTGTAAGGGCCGCTATTACAAAGGACATCCTTGTGCCAATGCCAATTTGCAGGTTCTCACAGTGGTTAATGGATATGAAATGGAGGTTTTAGATGAGAATATGGTGGAACGCATTGATGAGGAGCTCAATCCGAAAGTGACTGAGCTCATNTGGCTCTTTAGTTTTTGGTGGGTTTCCCCTCCCCTAAAACTTCGAAGATGCGTGGACTGTTGGGAAAGATTCAGATTGTGGTGATTTTGGACAGTGGAGCATCACATAACTTCATTGACCCTTCTTTACTCACTCGGGCTAAATTATCCTTGCAAAAGGACTCTTCACTGCGTATTCTTTTTGGAAATGGCGTAACAGTTCATGCTTTGGGCATTTGTACACAGGTTCAATTCCAATTTTATGATTTACTCTTTACTTCGTACTTCATCTCTTTGGAATTGGGTTCAGTGGATATCATTTTGGGCATCCAATGGTTAGAAACTCTGGGCCGTTGTGAGATTGATTGGAAATTACAAGAACTGTCTTTCATTTATGCGGGACATCGCACTACTTTACGCGGTGATTTTTCCATGCACTCTCAACACATTTCTAATCACTGTTTGGATGTAGAGCATCTATTTTCATCCTTACCACAATGGGATTTTGATTCCACCTTACACTCAACTCAATTGGTAATTGCTGAACTTTCTGAAGTTCTGGCAACATTCTCTACTGTTTTTGAGCTCCCTTCAGGCCTTCTTCCAGTCTGAGGACTGGAACACGCTATCAATCTCTTTCCGGGTACCTCCGCTATCTCAGTCCGACCATACTGTTACCTACATGCCCGGAAAGAAATAATGGAATCCATGGTGTCCGACATGCTGTCCTCTGGTATTATCCGTCCAAGTTCTAGTCCTTTTTCAAGCCCGGTCTTACTTGTGAAGAAAAAGGATGATTCTTGGTGGTTTTGCGTTGATTACCGAGCTTTAAACAAAGCTACGATTCCCGACAAGTATCCAATCCCGGTAATTCACCAGCTGTTGGATGAACTTAATGGAGCTGCGGTCCTCTCTAAATTGGATCTTCGTTCAGGATACCACCAAATCCGCATGAAGCAATCTGACATTGGTAAAACCGCATTTCGCACTCTTGAAGGCCATTACGAATTCCTTGTTATGCCTTTTGGCCTTACGAATGCTCCAGCCACCTTTCAAGCTTTGATGAATAAGCTCTTCAAGCCGTTTCTACGGCGGTTTGTCCTTGTTTTCTTCGATGATGTTCTGGTTTATAGCCGCACCATGACTGAACATGCGGATCATTTAACTGATGTGATGCAAGTCTTTAAAACCTACCAACTCTATGCTAATTTGAGCAAGTGTTTATTTGGCCTCACTCAAATTGAGTACTTAGGTCACACGATTACTGCTGAAGGGGTTGCTATGGAATCTGCCAAAACAACATCAATGTTACAGTGGCCAACTCCTACAACAATTACACAGCTTCGTGGTTTCTTATGCCTTACCGGTTATTATCGGCATTTTGTGTGAGGATATGGCCTCATTACTAAACCATTAAATGAGCTCTTAAAGAAAGACCAGTTCCATTGGTCTCCAGTAGCTCAGGCTGCATTTGATGACTTGAAGAAAACGATGGCTTGTGCTCCTGTATTAGCACTTCCCGATTTCAGTAAACCTTTCATTATTGAATCCGATGCTTCAAACCTTAGTGTCGGGGCTGTCTTGATGCAAGACCGCCGTCCAATTGCCTTCTTTAGTCACAGATTTACGGCTCGGAAACAACTCAAACCAGCATATGAAAGAGAATTGATGGCCATTGTCTTGGCAGTTCAAATGTGGAAGCATTAATTGATGGGCCACAAATTCCAAGTTCATATCTATCATAAGAGTCTTAAGTTTCTGTTGGAACAAAAAAGAGGTGAATATGGAGTATCAGAAGTGGTTGACTAAACTGTTGGGCTATGATTTCGAAATCTTTTACAAACCAGGGATCGAAAACAAAGCTGCTGATAGTCTTTCACGTATTCATCAAGGGGAATTATCAGTTTTTTTCCCACATCTCTTGGCCTTAACCGTTCCCTCTACTCTGCAATTACAGGATTTATACTCTGAAATTGCAAATCACCCTGGTCTTCAGTCTCTCATTCAACGTTTCCATGATCAACAACCTGCCAATAAACACCATCGTGTAGTGCAGGATAAACTTTGGTAGAAAGGGCGCCTGGTTATTCCTCCTAACTCAGCTTTTATACCTCTGTTATTACAGGAAGTTCATGATAGTGTCTTTGGCAGGCATTCTGGGGTCCTTAAAACTGTGAAGCGTTTACAACTTGCTTTTCATTGGGATGGGCTGGTTCGTTTTGTTAAGGATTACATTGCAGGTTGTGAGATTTGTCAGACACACAAACATTCGACATTATCTCCAGCCGGCTTACTCCAGCCATTACCAATTCCTGACTTGATTTAGGAGGATATATCTATGGATTTCATCGAAGGATTACCAATCTCTCATGACTGGAACTCTATATTGGTAGTGGTGGACCGCTTAAGTAAATATGGCCATTTTCTCAGTTTGAGACATCCTTTTACGGTAATAGAAGTGGCACAGCGATTTTTTCTGAAGTTATTAAGTTACACGGTTTCCCGAAGTCTATAGTCTCGGATCGGGACAAGATATTCTTAATTAAATTCTGGAAGGAATTGTTCCGTTTAACTGGTACTTTGTTAAAGCACAGCACAACGTTCCACCTTCAAACGGATGGCTAGAAGAAAGTTCTTAACCGTTGCTTAGAGACGTATTTGCGGTGCTTTGTCTCTGATAAACCGCGGGCTTGGTCCAAATTCCTTCCTTGGGCAGAATTATGGTACAACTCTTCATTCCATACATCATTGAAAACATCTCCTTTCCGTGTTGTTTATGGACGTGACCCGCCTGCCTTGCTACGCTTTGAACCTGGCTCAACATCCAATGAATTGCTAGTTGAACAGTTGCTGTCTCGAGATGCAGCTCTGCAACTAATTAAATATCACCTTCGCAGAGCACAAGATATCATGAAGGCTCACGCAGACAAACATAGAAGGGATTTTCAATTTCATATTGGGGATTGGGTGTATTTGAGACTTCAACCTTACCGACAGAACACAGTTGTTCATAGAGGATCTCAGAAACTAGCAGCTAAGTTTTTTGGTCCTTACAAGGTACTTGAAAGGATTGGCAAAGCTGGATACCACCTGTAATTACCTCCCGGGTCCAAGATTCACCCGGTTTTCCATGTTTCTCAATTGAAGGCAGTAATTGGAAAGGCTGTTTTATCTCCTATCCTGCCTCCTCCTTCTACTGACTCAATCACCGCTGAACATTTTTTGCATGTTAACATCAAACACTCCGGGTACAATATAACTGGTGATTTGGAATGGTTGATTGAGTGGGCATACTCCTTCTTTGGGTGATACATTGATGTTGGCTAAGGAATTTAAACATCAATTCCCTCACTTCAAGCTTGAGGACAAGCTGGATTTCAAAGAGGAGAGTATTGTTAAGCCTCTTCATGTTTACATTTGTAAAAGGAAGGCCCACAAGAAGAATGAGACTAATAGGCTGGATAATGAGAAGGAAGATGTCGAGATTAATTCTGAAGGTGAATCAAAGAAGGATAATTCAGGGGAAAAGCATGCTACAGGGAAGACACGTGACAGTGAGGTCACTCATATATAAGGATGAACATTACATTTGGAGGGGTATGCTTTTTGGTGGAGTGTAGTGACAACTGTTGAGCTGTGGGTTATTGATCGTCATAAGATCAATAACATTGTGAGAGAGAGAATTTCTTCGCTTTATTTGATACCTTTTTGGTGGAGTGTAGTGACAACTGTTGAGCTGTGGGTTATTGATCGTCATGAGATCAATAACATTGTGTGAGAGAGAATTTCTTCGCTTTATTTGATACCTTTTCTTTGTATTTGGATTCTAGCTCTATTTGGTATTTTGTAAGACATTTTGAGGTTTTTAATAAAGATTGAGAGTTTCTTCTATTTGGTTACATTATTCTTTGTTCTTATTGAGAAGCATAAGCAAAATCTTATCATATGTTTTGAACCGAGTGCAGGCTAAGAGGCTTTCATAAGCATCTCTCCACTTTCGATGACATCAACCAAATATATTACATCAATGAATGCAACCTTCCAAGAGGAGATGATATCCCATGAGAATTATCAACTACCAAGAGATGTGACACATATATTATGGAACCAATAAACCATAATCCTCAGATTAAGCAGAAATGGTGTTTCTGATTTTTTTCTCTGTGAATGTTTTCTTGCTTGAAACCCCCTGATTTTATTGTCCCATATGGATTTGAATACTTTATCTAATGTCATATTCATCACTAACATCGATGAATCATCATCAACATAGTCGCCCACATATACATAACCTTAACTCAAAGCAATCCACCATATTCCCTCTCACTCGCAAGATCATGATCATTATACTACAAGAAAGCTTCAGAAAAATGACCGGAGAGGCTGACGGATTTGATTCCATCAAGATTTCCTGATGGAAACCTGAGGGATCGTTATCCGTCAGACCAATTCCTGACGGATAATTTCTTACGGACGTATCCGTCAGGAATCCTTAACAATATATGTCAGGAAGTTTACCTGACAACATAGCCGTTCATGTAACCATTGCCAACGATTATATTCGAATTTCCTGACGGATAAATCTGTCAGGAATCCGTAATAAAACTGCCTATATAACCAGAACACTCTCCACCTCATTTTTCACACATTGAACATATATATTTAACAAAAAAATGTCTACTCCTCCTTATTTTCGATCATGGATGGATGGTGAAAAAATGGATCCATATATGAACCTTTTGAACGACGAGTATTCGCGTGGTGTTATGGAATTCATGGAATTAGCATATCGACAACCTCGGGAACAACACAATCGTAAGTTAATATGTCCATGCTTCGTTTGTCGGAATTCTCATAATATCATGATATATATGGTTTAGAATCACTTGTATATGAATGGTTTTATGCCGAGCTATAAGATTTGGTATTTACATGGCGAACGACATGATATTGTTGCTAGTAGTAAGGCGTAGCGAACGACCTGATCTTGTTGCTATAGTACTAGCGGTAGCGAACCATTGGCCGATAGGATAGAGGAACATAAGAAAGATTTAGATTTTAGTGCACCTACGGTTCAAATGGTAAATGACGTTTATAGAGAAAATATAGAGACGACTCAGGTTTCGTATGAAGAACCAAATTTAGAAGCCCAATGTTTTTTTGATATGTTAGACGCAGCGAGTCGGCCATTATATAGTGGATGTACAGATGATCATTCGCATTTATCATATGCTAGAAGGTTAATGGGTATAAATACAGATTGTAACTTTCTTTGGGATGCAATTGACGCAATAGCCAAGTTTGTGAGAGATATCTTGCCAGAGGATAACAATGCTCCAGTTTCATATTACGAGATTCAGAAACTTGTGTCGGGGCTTCGATTTCCGTATGAGGTTATAGACGTGTGCATCGATAATTGTATGATCGATTGGA
The DNA here is from genome assembly GCA_900406425.1 of Iberis pinnata. NCBI lineage: Eukaryota > Viridiplantae > Streptophyta > Magnoliopsida > Brassicales > Brassicaceae > Iberis > Iberis pinnata. The sequence continues at coordinate 3,782 of OVBE01015660.1, read as the reverse complement.
GATGCGATGACACCCAGACAAGCTGTTGATATTGTCGGAAACCAAGGTATAAGGATACATGCGGTATAGTTTCAATGCCTTACAAGAGGATGTGGTATTTGCCACTAACAGATAGATTGAAGATGTTATATCAGTATGAGAGAACAACTTTGGAAATGAGATGGCTTGCTGAGCATATATTCGATAGAGAGATTACACATCCTTCTGATGCAGAAGCTTGGTGGCATTTTCACTCGACTTATCAAGATTTTGCATGCGAGACAAGAAATGTTTATCTCGGATTAAGTAAAGATGGATTCAGCCCATTCGGGAAGCACGGTAGAAAGTATTCTTTGTGGCCGATCATTGTTATGCCTTACAATTTACCGCCATTTTTGTGTATGAACCAAGAGTTTCTATTTCTCTCTGTTCTTGTACTAGGGCCGGAACATCCAAAATGATCACTTGACGTGTTTTTGCAACCACTGATACATGAGTTTTTGACATTATGGAAACATGGGGAGCAGGTATATGATGTGTATTTACAACAAAATGTTAGGATGCGTGCGGTTCTTATGTGGACTATAAGCGATTTCCCTGCGTATGGGATGTCAGGGTGGACAACTCACGGGAAACTACCATGTCCATATTGTGCCGATAACATTGATTCATTTTAGCTGAGCAATGGAAGAAAAACATGCTGGTTTGATTGTCACGGGAGGTTTTTCCCCCCAAGTCATCCATATCATCGATTAACTATATTATTCAGGAAGAAGATATGTTTTGACAGTCCATCACCTGAATTAGATAACACATATCTATTAGGACAAATGGATGATTATGGTGTTGTTATGACGAATGATGCAAATGTTGGTGAGAATGGACACGTCAATGTTGAGTTTACGGGTATAAATCATAATTGGCACAAGAAAAACATATTATGGGATTTGTATTATTGGAAAACACATTTTTTGAGGCATAACATTGATGTGATGCATATGGAGAAGAAATTCTTTGACAACATAATGAACACGGTTCGAAATGTCCAAGGGAAGACAAAAGATAATTTGAAGTCCAGATTAGACTTGCTGGACATTTGTTCTCGTCATGAGCTTCACATCAATAACGATGGAAGTTGTCCAATTTTGGCATTTAGATTATCAAAGAATGCAAAGGTTGAGTTCTTCGATTGAATTATTCATAAGGTCAAATTCCCCGATGGGTACGCTTCTAATTTGAGGAATTATGTTGATATCGGAGAAGGCATGTTCATTGGAATGAAGAGCCATGATTGTCATGTGGTGATGCAACGCCTTCTTCCATTTGCATTTGAGAATCTTCTGCATAAAGATGTTCATGAAACCATTGCAGGTATTAATTTAGTGTACAATTTACTTTAATGTTTTGAACATTGATTGATTACTTACATGTTTTCTTTGCATTAACAGCGGTTGGAGCTTTCTTCTGTGATCTTAGCAAAAGGACACTTACAGTTGAAGGTATTTCGACATTATAAGCGAACATACCAATGATCCTTTGCGACTTGGAGAAGATTTTCCCACTATCATTTTTTGATGTGATGGAACATCTCACGATTCACCTTCCACGCGAAGCATCACTTGGTGGACCGGTCCAACATGTTGGATGTACCCCTTTGAGGGGTACATGTTCCATTTGAAGAAAAGGTGAAAAATCTAAGCAGAGTCAAGAGTTCTATTATGGCACAAAGCATCAATGAAGAAGCTGCAAATTTCTCACAATATTACTTTCCAAGAGATATTCCGAAAAAGTCATAGAACAAGTCAACATGACGACGGTGGAGAACATCTCATGTACCCAGCTTATGTTCCAAACATGTTTCGACAAATTGGACGACTTAGCGGGAAGGATAAGAGTCGCCGATTTACATCCGAGGAGTGGAACCATTTACATATGTATATCCTTACTAATTGTGAGGATATACTCGAGTATGAAAGGTATAAGTTCAATACATCAAACATTTTAATTTTTCATTATAAATATAGTTTATATAACTTGTGATTATTTCAAATTTTTTAGGTTATACAAGGCAGTCGTCCGTGGTTATTTTTCGGATAAATCTGAAGATGAAGTTGAAGCTCTAAAATAGGAAAAGGTTATTAAGTGGTTGGAATATTATGTAAGTGGTTGATTTTATTCACTTAGAAGTAATGTATTTTGCAAAATTAAAATTTTTAATCTATATGTAAATATAGGTTGCAGAGGAAACATCTAACGGTCAAACATTTCCAACTTGGTTGCTCGATATCGCAAGAGGGCCAAACAGCAATACGACGTCGTATCGAGGTATTGCACGAGGGGATTCACTTTCAAAGTTAACGCCTTAGATAGAGATAGAACGACCTTCGATCTTGGTATATCGTCATCTTCCAGAGATGTTGTGTATTACGGCAGTATACATGAAAATAATTTAAAATATATTTCTTTTATCGTTATTATGAAACATTAAGGTTATTTATATTTTTTTCTAAAATTTCAAAACTACTCAAAAATATATTTTACATATATATATATACATATGTTTGATGTTATATATGTATATATATATATGTTTGATGTTATATATATATATATATATACATGTACATATACATATATGTATATATGTATATACATAATGCTTATGGATTCCTAACGGATCCTGGAATTCCGTCAGAAATTGGACATGATATGTATATACATATAAGTGTATACATATATACATATATGTGTATATGTATATACATGTATGTATGTTTTTAAATACATATATATGTATATACATACATCATTACAAGAAAAATGTTGTTTTACATCACTAATAATGCATCAAAAAATAAATGATACGAAATTAAATTATTTATTAATAAATGTTATAAAGTAGAATCATATATAAATAAATTATATAAAATATTTTATTTTATATCAGTTAAAAGAAATTATGTTATTAGCAAACTATTAGCATCGATTCAAATAAAAATGATAAAAAAATTATTTACGTCATTTTATAATAACCGACACAAATTAGTATTAATTTATGTTAATTTTGAAAAAATGACGCACAATATAGACTAGGAAGGTCTTAATCTCTAGGGATGTGAAGTTCATTGAAAATAAATGGTATTATGAAGAAAGAAATTGGGAAACATTTAAAGACTTGCCCAACACTCCAACGGATAGAGATGAAAATTTAAGAAGACTTTTAGAGCATCTTGGTCTTAATCAACAGTCCAAGACTCAACCAGAAAGCTCCAATATAAATCCAGCGCCCCATGAGAGTTCTAACACTTAAAAAGAAGAGAATATCCACCTTGATCCTGAGGGGGACACACACAATAATGAAAACAATGAGGAGAATGCACAAACAACAGATTTGAATGAACTCAAGAAGAAATGAATGAATTTCCAAATGAAACAGCTCATGATCAAGTGGATATTGAAGCACCAATCCCTCCTGTCCTTAGAAGAAGCCCAAGAATTAGACAACCTCCATCAAATTGGATTAACACAAGGGTATGCTATTATAACAAGGCGGTTGCTCACCCAGTTCAAGAAGTCTATCATTTATCTCAATTTCCTATAGAGCATCAAGTGTTTGTTGGAAAACTAGACCAAAAACTAGTACAAGATCCTATGGANTATGGAGAAGCTATTGAACATAAGGAATGGAAAGAAGCAATTGATAATGAGCTAAAGGCTATGGAAACAAATCAGACTTGGTATGAAGATGATTTACCAAGAGGAAAAAGGGCAGTCAGCTCTAAGTGGGTGTTCACAATAAAATA
>OVBE01015659.1:0-11349 GCA_900406425.1 Iberis pinnata | reverse complement strand
TTTCGTGAGAGGTAAAACTGAGCTTTTGTGGAAGTTGCAGATCGAAGCTTGTTCAAGAAGGATGTACAAATCGATTAAAGAAATGAAAGCCAAAGAAGAAGTAGAGAATCGCTTTCAACATTTAGGAATTTGATCTTGTATCTGCAACATATTAAGGATAGTTGGCTGTGATAAATTAGTTTGCATATGTTCTTGTTCTTAGTGTCTATAAAACTCATATTAGTATTTTAGATCTCACCTCCTTTTGTCTCAAATCAACACTAGGGCTGGGGTTTTGAACCGACCCGAAAATTCTGAACCGGACTGAATCGAAATTTTTTGAACCGAACCGAATTACATTTTAATAACCGAATGGCACAAAAAAAATCAGTTTTGGTAACCGAACCGATAAACCGAAATAACCGAATAAACAAAAAAAGCGAACCGAATAAATCGAAGAAACCGAAAAAAACCGAAAAACCCGAGAAAACCCGAAAAAACCGAAAAATAACTGAATAAACCGAACTTCAAAACCAAGAACCGAACCGAACCGAAATTTTATTCGGTTCAATTCGGCACAAAATCCAAAAACTGAAAACCGAAAAAACCGATCCGAATTGAACCGATTAAACCGAATTCCCAACTCTACTCAACATTGTTGAGTTTTGTGGAATGTTTATGTTGATTAAATATAGAATTGCTTGCAACATTTAGGAATAATATGATCTTGTTCTGATGATTAAAAACCCATGTAGAACCGAAAAACCCATAAATCTGCAACATTGATTTTCCAAGTTCCAACCACAAAAAAAAAAAAAACAAAATATAACATTCAATAATCAATAAACAAACTAGACTATCACAAACATAAAAAAACTTACCATATTAAGTTGCCAAATATTCAAGAAAAAAAAAGAGAAACAAGTCATTTTTTAAGTATTCAATAACAAAAGCAAGAGTTTCATGATTTTTCAAAGTTCAAGCTAAGAAATAGACCGAGTTCTCTTAGATTAGAAATTTAAGGTTATTTTATGATTTCGAATTAATTCGATTATCCTAAATTAATTTGGTATTGAAAAAGCGAAAATTTTGAAAATCAAAATCCATTTGTGTTTTCTCCTATAAATGGTCCGGTTTCAAATTCGATTTTTTTGTTCACTTTCGGTTTTGATTTTTGGTTTCGCTTTATTATGCCCAAACCTAATGAAATATAAATTTTTATATGGATAAACGATAATTTGTCTCTTCAATGGAAACGTTACTTTGGTTTAAAAAAGAATACAACTTTATAAGAATAATTCTTTTTGTTTTCCCACAAAAGTATATATATATTGGTTTAACAAAACCCCACAAGTGCATATATAGTCTTTTATTGGTCCTCTCTATCCAAATACATATAAGTTCATTATAATATTACCATAAAACTCAAAACATAAGTATTAAACAAAATTCGAACATAATATAACATAAATCCAAAATACATTAAACAAGTGGAACGCACAAGCAAATTTTTTTTTTTTTTTTTAGAAAATTAAATAATTATTCATATAACCAATAAAACTAGTTAGAACTTGGGAGGATGGTTTTGGGATTGTAACGGCTGTTTCGAATTAGCCGTCCGATCTTGCGCCACCGGATCTGCGAATGGATTTCTCGCATCTCGGATGTGATCTTCAGTGTTTATGGAGAGTTTCCTTCTTCAATAACATTTTCGATTTGGTGATTTTTGATCGGGTCTTTTTTTCCTTTTGTGGCCTCTCTTTGATTTTGATGAGGTGATATCAATGGGATCTTGCCGATGCTTTGATTGGCTTGATTGTCGGGATTTTTATTCTCTGGTTTCCATCCTCCGCTTTGCCTATTATTTATGCACGATTGCTTGGTGTGGTTCAGTCATTTGCTCATACCTCTTTGAGCAGTCTTCTTTACCTTTTCTCTTCTGTTTTCTTCTTTGATTCATCAATGGCATCAAGGTCGTCTCAGTCAGCTATGGTGCGGGGTGTTGCCGCTGAACGGTTTAACAGACCTCTTGTTATCCCTGCTTTTGATAACTCTTCTGTCCTGAATCAATTTCAGCTGACTTTGGTTGGTCGAGGACTTAATCCGGCGGTTCAATCAGGCAGGATAAGGTCCCTAATTAATTTTCTCCCAACCCTTTGGGAATGCTCCAGTCATGTTCATGGAATGGAAGTTGGTGATGGTCGGTTCCGGTTCCGTTTTGAATCGGAGGAGGATCTCGCAAATGTGCTTGCTCTCCGATCTTTCCATTTTGACCGCTGGATGGTTGCTCTGGACCGTTGGGTCCCTACTGTGCGCAGAGACTACCCTACGACGATTCCTTTCTGGATTGCCGTCCGTGATTTACCCGACCATTACCGTATGGAACAAACATATCAATCGTTGGGTGCCGATCTCGGTGAGGTTGAACGCGTTGATGTGGAGATGTCTAGGATCCGGTTTTTCTCGAAGTTTCAGCACCTTTGGTCTTTGCCCGTGAATTAACCTTTGCCTCAGGTGACACTGTGGCCGTGCGGCTGCGATATGAGAATTTGCGGGGATATTGCAATGTCTGCTTCCGCCTTACTCACGACACGGCGTTATGCCCATCGGTCACAAGACGTGGTCGAGCACCCACAGCTTCTAGGCGTGATGAGGACCGGGATGGTCGCCGTCGGGATTCACGCCGTCGACGGCGTCAAAATTCAGCAGCTACGGCGGTCACGGATGTGGCTCCACGTCGTAATCGGGATGTGCAGCCGGCCTCCTCTCATCAGTCGACGGTCCGAGTACCACCACGGGGTCGACAACAGGTCCGTCGGTAACTCTTTCTAACCGGTGAGTCCCCTTGTTCTGATAACCGCCACTCAACATCTGCTAAACTACCGGCGAAGTCAACAAATGTCCCTGAGCAGTTTGACCAAACCCAAATTGGAAATCCAAATGGGCTTCAGGACCTTGGGCTGGATAAGCCCACTGATGGTATGGAGGTTTCGGTACAGTCCACCAAGGCTTGGGTTGAGACCACTTTCAGCCCAACTCCCGAGATTTCAAAACGAGAATGGGCTCCTACCAGTTTCGGACATGAGCTTGGAGGATGTTTCTAAGGCTCGTAGGGCGCTACCTATTGGGCCCCCAGTTGATGTTCAGGCCCAAAATGCGACGGATGGGCTTTTGGTGGGTGATTTCCTTGCGGCGGATCGTGTTGGGCTTAGTGAATTTAATTCGTTGGAGGATATGATTTCCCCATTAAAAGGTATGAGTGATTTTCAATTCTCACCAGAGCCTATTGTGGCAAAGCGGTCCCGTGTGGATAAACTGTTGTTACCAAGGAAGAAGATTGGGGCAACCGACTATCGTGTTCCGAAGGCTGTGAAGAAGGCAACCCATTTGTTTCATGATGTGATTCTAGATGAACCAAGTTTTCCATCTGTTCCAGAGATGGTCTACAAATTGGAGGAGGAGTCTAGGATTTTAACAAGCCAGGTGGTTGAAGGGAAACCACCTGCGGTGGGTTAGATGATACTAAGTTGGAATTGTCAAGGGGCTGGTAGCTTCTTGGCAATTCGGCGTCTAAGGGAATTTCGGCGTACGCTTTTCCCGGGGATTCTCTTTTTAATGGAAACGAAACAATCTAGCGTTTTTCTTCAAGATTTGCAAGCACACTTAGGTTATGATTTTCTTTTTACCGTGGACCCTTCTGGTCTTAGCGGTGGTTTAGCTTTATTTGCTTTCTCGTCTTTTCATGTTCAAGTTATTTCAAGTTGTAAGAATTTCATCGATGTAATGGTTACTATTGATGGGAATAAAGCTTTTATGTCTTTTGTTTATGGGGATCATGTTGTCTCTAAACGTGACTTGTTTGGGAACGTTTAAAATGAATTAGTACTACTCGATTTGCACCATGGGCAATGGTAGGCGATTTTAATGAGATTGTGGATAATACTGAAAAATGGGGGGGGGTCGCTCTCGACCTGAAGCTACTTTCCTTGATTTTCGGTTAATGCGAGAATGTTGTGGAATGATAGACTTCCCTTTTACGGGTAATTCCATGTCTTGGGTTGGGCGACGAGGGAAGATTACGGTTCGTTGTCGACTAGATCGAGCAATGGGCAATGAGGAGTGGCACACTCTTTTTTCCCAAACACACGCAGAATATTTCCGTTTCTGGGGTTCTGACCATCGACCAGTGGTGATGTTTGTGGGGAATCGAACACAACGTGGCTACAACAATTTTCGCTTTGATAAGAGGTGGCCAACAAAAGAAAATTTTGAGGCAATTGTCAAGGAGGGATGGTCTCGAGGTGGCTTAGATAATGCCATACCTATTAAAGACCGAATAAAGAATTGTAGAGGTAGGATTTCAAGCTGGCGGCGGAGAGAGCAGTTGAATTCCTCACGGGATATGGAGACCCTTAAAGCTCAAATTGATGCTGCACACTCCGATGATAGTCTCTCAACTGAGGATATTGGTGTTCTCACAAAACGCCTGCGGTCCGCAATTTTGGATGAGGAAATGTTTTGGCAACAAAAAAGCAGAATCACGTGGCTCAAGGAAGGGGATCGGAATACAAAATTCTTTCACGCTTCTACTAACCAAAGGCGCGCCCGGAATAGGATATCGGGGTTACTGAGGGAAGATGGCACCTGGACAGAGCGCGAGGAGGACATAGAAACAGAGGCAGTAGCTTACTTCCGGCACTTATTTACAGGTACGGATGGGCTATGTATGGATAGTGTGTTGAAGGATATCCAATCTGTGGTTACTGATGATTTTAACACACAGTTACTTCGGCCGGCCATGGCAGTGGAAATCAAGACTGCCCTCTTTGCAATGGCCCCAGAGAAAGCACCAGGACCGGATGGAATGACGGCTTTGTTTTATCAAACGTACTGGCATATTATTGGTAGTGATGTCGTTCGTCTAATCCAGGAATTCATGGAAAATGGTTTTTTCGATGAGCAGTTAAATGAGACAAACATTTGTCTCATCCCAAAAATGGATAGACCAAAGGAGATGAAGGATTTCCGTCCAATTAGTCTTTCAGTGTGGTATACAATATTATTTCCAAGGTTTTAACCCAGAGGCTCCGGGCAATCTTACCCTCGATTATTTCAGAAACACAATCCGCTTTCGTAGGAGGACGGGTAATTCAGGATAATATCTTACTGGCCCAAGAGGTTTTTCATGCGTTACGGACATCCAACTCGTGTCAACAGAACTTTATGGCAATCAAAACTGACATGAGCAAGGCATATGATCGCGTCGAATGGCCATTCCTTGCTGCGATTATGTCCAAAATGGGTTTCGCACAAAGGTGGATCCAATGGGTGATGTTCTGTGTAACCACAGTTTCGTATAGGGTTCTTATTAATGGGACGCCAAAGGGTGGTATACAGCCTACCCGTGGTTTAAGGCAAGGGGATCCGCTATCACCTTTTCTTTTCATAATTTGTACTGAGGCTCTAAGTACTCTCTTACGGGTTGCAGAACAAAAAGGACGTATTACGGGAATAAAGATAGGCCGTTCTTGTCCCTCCCTGTCACATCTTCTCTTTGCTGATGACAATCTCTTTTTCTGCAAAGCCAATCTACCAGAGTGTGATGCTATAGACGATCTTTTCCAGGCTTATAGTCAAGCATCTGGTCAATGTATTAACCTATCTAAGTCTACAGTTGTTTTTGGTAAAAAGGTACCCGTGCAGGATAGGCGTCTGCTGCAGGAACGCCTCGGCATTTTCTCAGAGGGTGGTGGTGGGAAATACCTAGGCATACCAGAACAACTACAGGGCTCCAAGGCAAGGATTTTTTCTTATGTTCGAGACCGGCTGAATTCTCGGATTAATGGATGGTCCGCTAAATTTCTATCAAAGGGCGGAAAGGAGGTGATGATTAAATCAGTGGCGTAGGCACTACCTACTTATATCATGACCTGCTTTCGTCTCCCTCAGAGTATTCTTCAGAAGCTCACAAACGCGATTTCCCAATATTGGTGGTCGACTGGTGTAGCGGGAGGGGGTGTCCATTGGGTATCTTGGTCGAAAATGTGTTTACCCAAACATATGGGTAGTATGGGGTTCCGCTCACTTGCTTTGTTTAACCAAGCTTTATTGGCAAAGCAATTCTGGCGTCTATATTCTAATCCAACCTCACTCTTTGCACGAGTTCTAAAAGGTCGTTATTTTCGTAATACGCTTCCTTTCATGGCACCAAAGGCTGCACGACCATCTTTCGGATGGAGAAGCATCTGGGGTGTGCGATCTTTCTTTCAAAAAGGGGTTGCGGCGGACTATTGGGAATGGAACAAATACAAATGTCTAGACAGATCAATGGATCCCCAGGAACGATCCAACACGAGGCGCTGCGAGGGGCACAAATACTCGCGGGAATCTTTCGGTTCGGGAATTGTTACGTGATGATGGCACAACTTGGCGTACCTCTTTGGTTAAATCACTATTTCCTCGGGATCTGGTGCCTCAGATCTTGAGCATCCGGCCATCGCGCCATCAAGAAGATGCGTTTTGCTGGCACTATACTCCTTCAGGGGTATACACGGTCAGATCAGGTTATGCACTGCTTGCAAAGGACCTTGATGAGGAGTTGTAATTTGTAACACATCAACCATCAACCGCTATCCTTAAGGAGACAATTTGGAACTTAAAGGTACCACCTAAACTGAAACATTTCCTCTGGCGGGTTATTTCAGGTGCTCTAGCGGTTAATTCACAGCTCGCAAACAGGAATATGCGAGTTGATAGGATGTGTAATCGATGTGGTAATTTTTAGGAAACAATTAACCACGCACTTTTTGAGTGTCCACCAGCTTTGCAGGTATGGGCACTCTCACCAATTCCATCAAGGCCAGGAATTTTCCCAAAAAACAGTCTACTTGAGAATGTAAACTACCTCTATGCCTACGTCCCACCAGACCATGGCAACGGGACCGTAAGGAACAGTTATGCATGGATCTTATGGTATATTTAATGATAGGTTGTTTAATGAGCGGGTTTGGGACCCCCCAGATACTTTATCCTTGGCAATAGGTGAAGCGTCAGACTGGCACTATGCCTCTGGGGATTTTATTCAGCCTATTTCTAGGGTTCCTACGATTTTAAAATCAAATTCCGCTCCTTTTGCGGTTGCGGGTGAACGGTCATGTTTCGTCGATGGTGCATGGAAGGAAGAAGATATTATGTGCGGCTTAGGATGGATATTAAAGGATCAATCGGGTGAAACAATCCTATTTGGCTCCCGAGGTGTTTTCCGTGGCAGAACAGCGCTACATACAGAATTACTGAGTTTGTTATGGGCAATGCAGAGCCTAGTAACGTTAAAGTATCGGTGTCGTAGTTTCCTCACAGATTCTCAGCAGCTACTTGAAATACTCGCACACCCGTCTGACTGGCCTGCGTTTGTGACTGAGCTGGCAGACATCAGTAGATACAAAGAGGTCTTCCCTGACGTACAATTTCACTATTGTCCGCGCCTCTCCAACCAGCATGCTGATTTCCTGGCAGGACAAGCACGAAGGAAAAATCGAAGTTTCACTTTTATTGGCACGACTCAACCCCCGTGGATGACTCGCCAGCCTAATATCTCTTTTTAATTTTGCTTTCTTATTGGTGACAAAAAAAAAATAATAAATAAAATAATTATTCATATAGCCAAACACTACTAATAAATATTCTCCTGCTATTAATATAACTAAAAAACTCTACAATTAAATAAATAAAAATAAAATCTTCAAAAAATCTAATAACTTAACTTTAATAAAAAAGTTTCTTGATAAATTAATTAGTTAAAATGAAAACTTAATATAATATAAAATAAATATATTACTCAATATTAATTAATTTCAATTTGTTAATATATATATATATATATATATATATATACAATCATATATAAATATATAATTTAGTCACTCTTTCCGTTTACATACATTATCATACTTTTAATAATTAATATATTAAATTTATTTTTAATATAATCTATAATTAAAACATATGTTAATTATTCTGTATTTATATATTTATTTTTGCAAAAATTTGTAGACATAAGTTAAATGTATATATATATATATATATATATATATTCTTTCTACATTACAACAATAAATTTTAAATTTTTACCCACTATGAGTAGAGGTGGGCATACGAGAATTCGGAACGAGAATTTTTGGGAACGGGAGGAGAATTTGGGAACAAAAATATATGTTCCATTTTAGATCCGGGATGGGACGGGATGGGACGGGAACAAGAATTCCCAAAAATACAACAATTTTTTTTATAGCACTTAGTTAATCTTCGACGACACACAAATAATAATCACAAAAACTAAAATAATTATTTATGTTTTAAATAGCATTAATGTCAAATATATGTGTTTTAAATAGTATAAAAACCTCGTGTCTCTTTGTAGAATTATGAATGATGAAATCTTTTTATGTTGTTTCTTTTATAAGCACAAAAATAATTAGGTTATAATTGTTACTAATACCTAATTAGGTTTATTTTATATATTTTTAATCTTAGTTAATATCTAAACTAGAAATATTAGAATAATAAGAAATTAATGTCTTTATATTTGTATACATATGTGAAACATGATTATATAATATGTTTGTATAATCTTGTATACTTGTCCCAAATAGGACATCGGGAATTCCCGTTTCCCGTCCTGTCCTATCCCGTTTCCATTCGGGAAATGAAAGAGTGTCCCATATGGGAATATTTTTTTTTATGGGACGGAAATAACAGGACAGGAACGGGACAAGACGGAACGGAATGGGAAATGTGCCCACTCCTAAGTATAATGATGAGTATGAGGGTTGAACCTAGGATCTCTAGGTGCCACATCCATGCTCTAGAGATTAACCACTAGGCTACAAAAGGATGAGCAAGTTAAATATATACTCTATAATATAATTTATATTATGCTATCATAATTTAAATTTATAATTTTTATAAAAAATACTTATTTTGCGCATAGCATGGAACGTCAACTAGGCAACAATTAAAATAGTCAATACTCGTTAGGGTTCATGCATGTTTCACCCCCACTGTCTTCATTATCTCCATCTCTTATTAACACATTTAAAAAAGTTCGTTACATTCTCTTTTTTTTTTTTGATAAACCGTGGGAGTTCTGAGCCTTTGGCCCATAATCTTTCCCGATACCCGGAGCCAGCCGTTGATAATACCTATTTAAAGCATAAATTATTCCTCCCAAAGGGTTTAAGGCATAAGAAGGGTTTCGTTACATTCTTATACTCACTAACTTATAGAGAAGGTATTCTTTTTCTAAGATGTGAATACTCTTCTATTTCGTTATATAAGCTCGTTTTCTAAAATCAAATCATTTATAAAATCAATAATAATCTCAAACCTAAAACAAACAATTATTTATAAAGCTACTAAACCTAATCCTTATCACACAAGGAGAGAAATAAATCGACTAAGAAAAAAAGAAAACAAAACACATGTGATAATCACATGTAAACTCACATGATAATCACATGAAAAACCACACGTAAAGCACATGTAACGTGTAAAACCAAAATAATAACCAGGTTGACTGATAGGATACAAGACAAGGAGGTAATGACTTTGAAGATGATAACGGTAATGACTTTGAATATAATGAAAGTGAATCAAAATTGGCGCCAAGGAAGTCATCACGGCCACGTAAGCCAAATCCAAGATATCTTTAAACCTTTAGAGATATTTATCTTTTATTTTTTATTTTTATTTCCAGTTTTAATAAGAGAACGAGTCTTTAGCTACGTTCTCCACTTTCTCTTATTTCCTGCAATGTAGGAGTTGATAACTCCATCTCTGTTATTTGTTTCATGTACTTTCTCTATTTAAAGAAATGAAAAAGACAAAAAGATAGACTTATTTACCTAAAAGAAACTTGTGTTATTGTTACAAAGATCAACATTGATAACTCTCGGCAAGGGACCTATCAGTGGTATCAGAGCTCGTTTGTCAGCGGTATTCATTACGAATCAACGCTGATGGATTCGCTTAAACTCGCATTTACCCATCATCAATTTCCATCCTATCAGCAACCATTCCACCGCGTAAACCCCGACGTATCATGGCTAATCAAAAGGAAAGAATTAATGAATTGGAGCATAACGTGGGACTGATCCAGGACGAGATGCAACAGTTGAGTGTTGGGATGACGGACAGGTTCCAGACTACGAAACGATCTTTCCGACAAGCTCTGGAGGAGTCAATGAACCGATTGTCCCAATAATTCAACACCGGCAGAATCGAAGGCGAGAGCTCTACGCAAGGCTTCGGACCTCAAAATAATCAACCACCACCGAAGCACCATGACGAGAACCCATTTGCACCACCACCAAACATGCCTAATATCCCACCACCAGGATTCATCAAATTGGAGTTTTTGAGGTTCAATGGCGGTGACCCTACATAGTGGATTAGCAAGGCAAAACAATATTTTGCTTATCACGAAATGTCCCAAGTACAAAGAGTAAGCTTCGCATCATATCATCGGACCGGGGAAGCAAATGAGTGGTGGCAAGAAATCGCCAAAGCTCGTCGGCTCGACCCATACCGGACTGCTTGGGAGGATTTTGAGGCCGAGCTTTGGACTTGATTTGGACCACTATACGGTGAAGACTTTGATGAAGCTTTAGCTCACATTCGAAAAAAGGGACTTTAAGAAAATATCAAAGGGAATTTGAACGACTCCAGAATAGGGTCGACGGCTGGACGAAAAAGGCATTGGTCGGAGCCTATATGTGAGGGCTCAACACCCAAGTTTCTAATGGAATTCATATGTTTAAGCCAAAAACGCTTAAAGAAATCATCAATTTGGCAAGAATGAGGGATGATCAATTGCAAATAGAGAAACATTGGAGTAGTAATCGCCAATACGACAACCAAATTCAATCTCCCGCTACACCCACTAGGTCATCGCTACCACAACCTCAAACGATGGCTGCACCACGTCAACTTAGCTGGGACGAGATGAAGAGGAAGCGCAGTTTGGGCCCTGCTTTAGTTGCGACGAGAAGTATTCACCCGGGCACAAATGCGTTACACCTCAAATCTTAATAATAGAAAGAGTCAATGATGTAGATTCAGAGGAAGCCGATACCGATGAGGAAGACACTACATCAGAAATTACTCTCCATGCCCTTACCGGATGGGATTCCCCAACTACGATGCGTCTCTTGGAAAATATAAAAAATCACAGCCTCCATGCTCTCGTCGATAGTGGTTCTACCCCTTTCAGCGAACGCTTTGCTACCGGCATTCCACTCCGATGTAGCCGGCGGTTTGATATTACTCAGATTTAATGCATTTTAGTAGGCATTTATGCCAGCTAAACTTGTA
>OVBE01015658.1:0-11349 GCA_900406425.1 Iberis pinnata | reverse complement strand
AATGCAACCTAAACTATTCTAAATGCAAATGAAACTAACCAAAAAAAGAACTAAATCAATGCCTAAAGTGGATAAAAACACAATACATCACCTCGATACTCCCAGGATAAAGTTAATTTGTTTCTTTTGAGAAGATTTATAGGTTTATTCCCTCTCTAGGCTCCAAATTTGTTTTACTACCAGGGCCTGGTCGTGGCCCTCGGGTGCCTCCATCTCACGCTTGAGTTCATCCAAGTCAATGTTTGCCCCGCTCAAACCACCTTGCATGAGATAAAACTCTTAAGTTTAAAGTACTCATGTGTAGTGTTCCCATTACACTTGTGGAGCTCGCAGTAGACATTATAGGAATGTGGTCATCTACCACCACTTCAGGTCTACCTGCTATCTCTTTTATTTGAATACCCTCTAGGTGGATACCGCTTCAGGATCTATTTTGGGGGTTTTAAACTTCTTTGAGATAGATGCCTTCTCCTCCTCTGTGATGATCCAATCTGTGGAGCCATGAAGAGCGTCCTTAATGGTATCCGGCTTGTGGATTGATAAATCAGAGCGAAATAGGGACTCATGCAAAATTCGGGGTTCAACATTGCCAGCAAGGTGGATTCACTAATGCCAACAACCATTGCCTTTACGCTTTTGAAGCATTTAATGAATTTTTGCAGAGGCTTTGTCGGACCCTACAATACAGTCGACTGGGCGGCATATTAAGTACCCTTTTCCATGAAAATGGAATAGTTCTTTCAAAACATTGTGAATAGCTGGGTGAAGTTATATATGGTCCCAGGTTCGGGCTGTGAGGACCACTCCGGGGGAAACCTTGTAAAATTCTCCACAAATAACTGGGGAAAAAGGTCATTTAAACACCAAAGTATAGGTAAGTGGCCATATTAAACCTGAAAGTCGCCTCTATCCTAAAACACCCTGACGTTTTAGTTTACCTAGCCAAATTAACCCTAAAAAAGTCAACCATTAGAACAGTAAATGTTTGTTAACTATAATTATCTCCCTCGATTAAAATCTTTAATAAGAGACACGAACCCTAAATCACATAAATGGGGTGAATGGAGATTTTTCAGAGCCAAGATTTACTGTAGAAAATTTCCGGTGAGGATAAAAGAATTTCCAGTGAGAGATTAGGTTATGTGAAAGTGATAATACTATTGTTACATCTCTCTATCAATTTCACGCTGGTTTGTTTCATCTCGTAGTCTTTCTCTGTTCCACATGTTCTTTTTTGTCGAATTTTCAGTAGTTATTCATAAAAGTATTAGCTCGACTTGATAAGAAGCATGAGAATGCATATTGTGGTTTGTGTGCAATGGGAGTCACGGTTTTCCTTCGAAATGTGGGTGTGGTGGTGATGATCAAGTTAGGACATCAAAAACACAACTCAACATGGGTCATCCTTTCTTTCCTTGTGCAGCATTTAGAGTTGTAAGTTAGTATTATTGTTTGGGTGTGTTTGATATGTTTCATTAGGATGAACATTTGCATTTTTGTCCATTAGGATGATCACTTGTTCAAATGGGTTGAAGATGCCACATTTTAAGAGACACAAGACATGATAAAAAAAAGTTTGAAGATGTTGAATCTGAGGTTAACAATATCAAACTTGAATGTGGCGAAGTGATAGAATGTCCCTTGATGAAAGAACACTCCTTGAGGACTTGATGGACGAAATGGATTAATGGCTTGTGAAAGTGCTGGATATATTAGATGGATTGATAGGAACACACAAAGGATGCGGAAAGGCCTTTGATACACCTGAGTCTCCTGGATATTACACACCAGAAGGTTGTAGAAAGGGATATGACACACCCTAGCTACTGAGCCAGCAAGAGAGAAGAGAGGAAAACTCAATGTTTACTAACATGAAGGCTGAAAACAAAATTGTCTCACAAGGGAAATATAAAGGCAACAAAGATGACTCTTGACATTCTAGGACTTAAAAAACATAAGAGACATAAATATTAAGTTTGAACAGATTTGAAATTAAAATAAGGCTCCATTTTGTAAGTCTTGAGCCTTGGTCTTCTAGATCAAATACTTAGGCAATTACAGAGCATGCACCTTGCCTCATTAAAAACCAAACCAAGAAAACCCAATGGGACAAAACCTGGTTTGGGAAAAAGAGTACAAGAATGCGCACTCACCTAAAGTAACGATCATCTTGAGCTTGTATGATTTGAATTGTTGTTGTAGGAATTGTTGAACTCAAGTCTTTCATTTGATCTTCAATCTTCCAAAGAGTGTGTCGTAGCATTCCAACAAGTTACTTGGTTCTTGATCTTGTCATTGGTCCAATGGGAATGACCAATGCATCTTCTTGATTCTGATTCTTTTTAGCTACTTGTTCAGCTCCAAGCTCTTCCTCAGATGTTGGTCCATCTTCTAGCTCATCCTCAGCAATGATTGTATCATCCCCTCCCTCTTGAAAAGGATTTGTCCTCAAATCCAATTCATCTGCAACATAAGGGAATAAATCAGCAACATTGAAGCTATTACTGACACTATACTTAGGTTGCAGATCAATCTGGTAGGCATTGTCATTGATCTTTTTAAAGATTCGAAAAGGACCATTAACTCTTGGTTGGAGCTTAGACTTCCTTTCTCCAGGGAACCTCTCATTTCTTAGATGAATCCACACTTGATCACCTTCTTCAAACTTCTTTTCCTTTCTACTCTTATTAGCTTGCTTCACATATTGTTTTGTTCTTGCCTCTATGTTCTCTTTAACCTTGAGATGTAGCTTCTTAACCAATTCAGTTTTCTTCTGTCCATAAGCTAACTCTTTCACTTATTGGCAAACGCATTAGATCAAGAGGAGTTAATGGATTAAAGCCATAAACGATTTCAAATGGTGAGAATTTAGAAGCAGAATGCATAGAGTGATTATATTCAAATTCAGCATGTGGTAAACAATCCTCCCAAGTTCTAAGGTTTTTCTTAATAAAAGCTCTAAGTAAGGCTGAAAGAGACCTATTGACTGCTTCGGTTTGGCCATCTGTTTAGGGATGACAAATGGTTGAAAACAACAGCTTGGTACATAATTTTCCCCATAATGTTTTCCAAAAATAGCTAAGGAACTCGGTATCTCTATAAGACACTATAGACTTAGGCATTCCATGAATCCTAACAACCTCTTTAAAGAACAAAATAGCAACATTCAAAGCATCATCAGTCTTCCTACATGCTATAAAATGTGCCATCTTAGAGAATCTATCTACCACAACAAAGATGGAGTCCTTTCCTGTTCTAGTTCTAGGCAGACCTACTACAAAGTCCATAGATATATCATGCCATGGATGAGAGGGTATAGGTAAAGGAAGATACTAACCATGAAGTTGAACCTTAGACTTTGCTTTTTTTTAAGTTATACATTTTGCACATATCCTCTCAACATATTCTCTCATTCTTGGCTAGTAGAAATGGTCCTGCATCACCTTAAGAGTCTTGTCTATGCCAAAATTTCCCATAAGTCCTCCTCCATGAGCTTTCCTGGTTAACAACTCACAAATCGAACAATTAGGAATACACAATCTGTTACCAAAGAAAATATACCAATCATGTTTAAAATAATAGCCTAAGGCATGCTTATCACACTCCTTATATACTTCTTGAAAATCCAAATCTGTTAGATATAGTTCTTTAAACATTTCAAAGCTTAACAATTTTGCATTTAAATTTGAGAGAAGAGTTTACCTCCTTTATAGTGCATAAGCCACTATATTATCCTTACCTTTCTTGTATGGAATGACATAAGGAAATGTCTCAATAAACTCCACCCACCTAGCATGCATTTTGTTTAGTTAGTGCTGTCCTTTTAGGTGCTTTAAGGACTCATGATCAGTGTGAATGACAAACTCTTTTTGCTAGAGATAGTGTTGCCACATTTGTAAAGCTCTCACTAAGGCATACAACTCCTTATCATAAGTTGGGTAGTTCAAAGTAGCCTCTCCTAATTTCTCACTAAAAAATGCAATAGGCTTTCCCTCATGCATAAGTACAGCTCCAATACCTACTCCTGAAGCATAACATTCAATCTCAAAAGTTTTAGTAAAGTTAGGCAAAACTAGTAAAGGTGCATTAGTTAGCTTATCCTTAAGATTTTGAAAAGCTTCTTCTTGGGCTGTCTCCCATTTAAATCCCACATCTTTCTTTATCACTTCTGTTAATGGAGCAGCAATGGTGCTAAAATCTCTCACAAATCTCTTGTAGAATTTAGCCAATCCATGAAAACTTCTAACTTCACTCACTAATTTAGGACTTGGCCATTCTCGGATTGCTTTAACCTTCTCTTCATCCACTTTTACACCTTCTGCACTTACAACAAAGCCTAAAAGTAACACATTTTCAGTGCAAAAAGTACAGTTTTTAATGTTAGCAAATAGCTTTTCTTTCCTAAGCACATCAAGAACTGATTTAATATGCATAATATGATCATCTAGACTCTTGCTATAGATAAGGATATCATCAAAGTACACCACTACAAAAACACCAATGAATTCTCTAAGGATATGATTCATTAACCTCATGAATGTACTAGGTGCATTAGTTAATCCAAAGGGCATGACTAACCATTCATATAATCCATGTTTAGTTTTAAATGCTGTTTTCCACTCATCACCCTCTTTCATCCTAATTTGATGATATCCACTCTTAACATCTATCTTAGAAAAAAATTTAGACCCATGCAACTCATCTAGCATATCGCCTATATTTCACAGTGATGTTATTAATGGCCCTACAGTCTACACACATCCTCCAACTACCATCCTTCTTAGGAACAAGCAAAACAGGTACATCACATGGACTCATGCTTTCCCTAATGTGGCCTTTACTCATAAGCTCATTTACTTGTCTCTGCAACTCCATGGTTTCAACTGGATTTGTTCTGTAGGTTGGTTTGTTTGGCAAAGAAGCTCCTGGTACAAAGTCTACTTGATGCTCAATCCCTCTAATAAGTGGCATATCAATGGGATTATCCTCTGGAAAAACATCTTGATATTGCTGTAAAAGTTTAGACATCTCACTCGGAAGCTCTGGTGTTAAATCAGTTAGAGTAGATAAAGAATCTTTGTAAACAAACATAAGAACAAGTTGTTTAGCAAATAAACCTCTTTTGATATCACCTGATTTTATGTAGAAGTTGCTTGCTTTAGAAACCTTTTCCACCTTTTTCTTGAGATGGATCTGGTCTATATAGACTTCTTGAGGTGACATAGGAATTAGAGTGATTTTCTTACCTTGATGTTAAAGAGTGGGGCGATTAGTGTAGCCATTGTGAATCACTTTCCTATCAGATTGCCAAGGTCTCCCAAGTAGAATATGGCCAAATTCCATTGGCAATACATCACAAGTAACTTCTTCTTCATACTTGCCTATTCGGATAGGAACCTTAACTTGCAAACTAACTTTAAATTCCACACGATCATTCAACCAATGCAGCTTGTAAGGACTAGGGTGCTTGCTGGTTTTTAAACCAAGTTTTGTGTACCATTGTAGAGCTTGCCACATTTGTACAACTACCTCCATCTATTATAAGGCTAAAACTTTATCTTGTACATGGCACCTAGTGTGGAACAGATTTTCTCTTTGTTCTTGCTCTTCTTTGATAGGCTTTACACTTAGAGTTCTTCTTGTCACAAGTAAATTTCTCCTTGCTGGTAATTCTTCTAATTCTCCAGCAGCTTCAGTTTGCACTTCCGGTTGCTCATCTTCTGATACATACTCTCCATTGTCCAATAAAACCATTACCCTTTTGTTTGCGCACTCATTAGCATAGTGTCCTCTTCCTTGGCACTTGAAACATCTAACATCTCTGGACCTGGTGGGATTAACAACAACCTAACCTTTATCTCTATCAAAGGTTGGTTAGAATTTAGGCTCTTCTTTTGCATTGGTAAGAGGCTGATTAATTCGGAGAGGTTGTTGTAGCTCTCTAGAGTAGTTTGACTTTGCTTGGCCAGCACCATAGCTTGTTCTTGAATTACCTCTTCTTTTCATTTATTGCTCATTAAGAATAGCCTTATGCAACATGTCTTCTAGCTCTAAATAGTGTTGTAATTCAAGGCTGTCCTGAATATCTCTGTTCAATCCTCCCATAAACCTTGACATAGTCGCTTCTCTATCTTCATAGACATTGGCTTTGATCAGCAAGGTTTCAAACTCTTGGAAATATTCTTCTACTCCTCTATTGCCTTGAACTATCCTCCTTAGTCTTTGATGTAGTTCCCTATGGTAATGATCAGGGACAAATCTTCTTCTCATAATGTGCTTCATCTCATTCCAAGTTTCAACAGTATATTCTCCATTCCTTCTTTAGAAATGACCAATTGATTCCACCAACTAAGAGTATAGTCATGGAATTCTGTAGCAGCAACCTTTACCTTGCGATCTTCTGTAAAGTTATTGTAGTTGAAGACTATCTCAATCTTTGTTTCCCAATCCAAATATGCATCAGGATCACTCTTCCTATGGAAAGAAGTAATTCTGACATTAACTGCATCAAGTTGATTTGGCGTAGGTTGTCTTTCGCTATGCCTCATGTTGGGTCTGTTACTCCTTTGTGAAGCTTGACTCCTACTCTCAGTAGTCTTCATCATGTTCGTTTCTAGGCTGATGGTGCAGTATATTTGGATCTGGTTGATGATTATCATTCCTTTGATGCCTCCTTGATCTGTCTCTATGAGATTCATTGCCTGAAGCAATTTTGATTCTATTCTCCAAAGCCTCTAACTTCTCATCCATCATCTTGGCCATTGTAGCAGTTATAGATTCTACCCAAAGCTTGTTGATTTGAATAGTATAACCTTCAACATCAGTACTGTCTGATCCAGCCATTGTACCTTACAACAAAAGTTAACAAAAATCAATTGGCTCTTAGAAAAATTTGGAAAATCAAGTAAGAAGTCTCTGATGTTTCTCTTGATGAATTATGCACTTAACCAACTCAATTCAGACTATAATCAAGCACCAAACAAATTATTAGATCAAACTGAACACATTCTATCTTAACATAATTCTAAGAGTCAAAACAGAACAATTAGCAAGTATTAACAGTAATCACGTAGATTTCTCTTCTCAAATAAAAATTTCTACTTGTAAACTTGTTATTCAGCACTTAAAACAGATGATACTCAGTTTTCGAATCAATCTAACAAGTTTTAAGGGTCAACAGATAAGAGAATATGATTAGTCACTTTTCTGCCTAATATGATGTGATGAACAAGATGCAGGGGTTATGTTTATGATGAAAACACAAATGTTCTTCACTAAAATGGAACAAAACACACATATAACACACGCTCTAACCACTAGCAACAAGGAAACAATTAGAACAATTCTCAATCTCAACAGAATATGAAGAGACAAAAACAAAAACTGAGAATCTAGTAAGAAAACTCTCTGTTCTGGTTGTTGTACACCTCAAGAGGCTCGGATACCACTTGATAGAATGCCCCTTGATGAAAGAACACTCCTTGAGGACTTGATGGACGAATTGGATGGTGGATGAAGGTAGAAATGGATGAATGGCTTGCGAAAGTGCTGGATAGTTTAGATGGATTGATAGGAACACACAAAGGCTGCGGAAAGGCCTTTGATACACCTGAGTCTCCTGGATATTACGCACCAGAAGGTTGTAGAAAGGGATATGACACACCCTAGCTATTGAGCCAGCAAGAGAGAAGAGATGAAAACTCAATCTTTACTAAAATGAAGGATGAAAACGAAATTATGTCTCACAAGGGAAATATAAAGGCAACAAAGATGACTCTTGAACATATTTGAAATCAAAATAAGGCTCCATTTTGTGAGTCTTGATCCTTGGTCTTCTAGATTAAATACTTAGGCAATTACGGAACATGCAACTTGCCTCATTAAAAACTAAACCAAGAAAACCCTATGGGACAAAACCTGGTTTGGGAAAAAGAGTACAAGAATGCACACTCACCTAAAGTAATGATCATCTTGAGCTTGTATGATTTGAATTGTTGTTGTAGGAATTTTTGAGCTCGAGTCTTTCATTTGATCTTCAATCTTCCAAAGAGTGTGTTGTAGCATTCCCGCAAGTTTCTTGTTTCTTGGTCTTGTCATTGGTCCAATGGGAATGACCAATGCATCTTCTTGATTCTGATTCTTCTCAACTACTTGTTCAGCTCCAAGCTCTTCCTTAGATGTTGGTCCATCTTCTAGCTCACCCTCAGCCATGATTGTATCACGAAGTTACATGATGTTTTTTATGAAGTGAAGGAAGTAACCGAAAGATTTTAATAAGAACTTTATCAATCTAAAGTTTTGACAAACTTTTGGTTATATGCTTTGCCATAGTTTCATTTGAGTTTGTGTATCACCTTATGTTTCAAAATGGAGGAGAAAAGAAGCTTCTCATGGTGTAAGTGATAAAATGAAGATCTCATTTGAAGAAGATGAAGATCTCATCAAATCCGAAGACCTTGAGCCACTTTTCAGAAAATGTGCAAAATCAGGGCAAGTTATGAAGATGTGCAAAATCAGTACACAAAGTTTAGAGACTCAAGATATGAAGTCAAATGTGGATTATGAGATGTGCAAAATCAGTGTATTCCGGATGTGCAAAATCAATACAATCCGGAATACATTAGTCAAGCCAAAAGAAGACTTGTGCATTTTCAGTACACTTTATGTTCTGAAAATGTTCATGTGCAAATTCAGTACATCAAGTCTCAGGAATTACTCAAGATGCGCAGATTAAAGTTTGGGTAAAGTTTAAAGGCTAATATAGTCGTTGGAATGCATCAAGACACAAAAGAGTCTTGGTTCATCATAAGAAAGGTTTGGCTCATGCTAATGGTCAAAAAACACTCTTGGACTATAGAACAAGTCTGCCCAAAAGCAAAAGCAAAATGGACACCTTGCATCTTATCCAAAAGTTGTCCTTCAAGACAAAGAAAATATCTTCTTCTTTACCAAGATGGAGGCTGCGAATTCTTCTAACATTTTAGGGTTTGCTTTACTTTGTAAACTCTATTTATAGAGCTAAGGCTCCATTTGTAATGTTTATGTTGGGAGAAAACAATCCCATTCTTCAATAAATCTCTCTATACTCAAATCTGTCCACAAATCATTCTTCATCCTCCTACATCATTCTTCTTCATTCTAAATGAGTTAATCACTCAAATCTTTACATGGTATCAGATCAAGAAGTCCTAGAGTACCTTATTTCCGCAATTTTTCACTTTATTTGGTTTAGCTTTATCTTTGAAATCGTTTTTAAGGCTATCAAATGTGTTCTTGAGCTTCTGGTTTTTCCTAAATCTGTTTTTCAGAAGTTTCAAGTTCGTAAATCTGTTTTCTAAATCTTTAAATGGTTAAATCTTGGTTTCAAGTTCTTCTCCCTAGTCTCCCAATGTTCTTGAAGCATTGACTCTATTCTAAGAGGCTGGAAAAAGGATTTGAATCTTTTCTCCCTTGTTTTAAGCCTTTCATATCTTTAAAATCTGTTTTAAAGCTACAAAGCTTCTGCTTTTAAGTATGGGTTTATAAACTTCTTTCCTCTAAGCCTTTCAATGTTCTTGAAACATTGATTCTATTAAAAGGTTAGAGAAAGAATTTGAAGCTTAGATCCTTGTTTAAGCCATTTTCAAGGCCTTAAAATATGTTTTGAAGCAAAACAGCTTCTGGTTTTGTTTTAACCAATTTTTCATGAGTTTGAAGCTTAAAGCTTCTGTTTTTGATCTTTTTAATCGGTCAAAAGGTGTTTAAAACCTGTTTTGAAGCAAAAGCTTCTGTTTTTAAAAGGTTTTATTCGGTTTTGAGATGTAAGAAAGAGAAACCAAGTTCTTTAAAGCTTGTTTACAAGTGGGACTTTTCCCTTATGGGTGAAAGTGAAAGGGCTTGATGAATCATCTTCTTGCATCTCTTTAGAGAAGAGAACCATGAAAGCTTTGTTCTTATTGAATCCAAGGTCATAATGTATCCAAATCCCCAAGGGACAAAACCTTCTTTAAAATCAAGAAAGAACCTTGATTTATTTTCTTTCATAAACTTAAAAGTCATAAGAATCTGTCTTGGTTAAAGAGATCCATAGTCTCTTTGATATATATAAAACATAAGAGATTATGTTGAATCTGAATGTTTGAAGGAGAAGAACCATGATTTCTTTACTCTTATGAGTTTAAGAACATGATGAATCTTAGCTTCTCAAGGGACAAAACCCCTGGTTTTATATTGAATGTGATCCATGACTCCTTTACTTTCATAAGTTTAAGGAGCATGTTGAATCCATTATGTCCAAAGGATAGAGAACCTTGTATCTTTTCTTTAAATAATCAAAAGGAACATGTTGAATCCAAAATCCTTGTTTATAAAGAGAACTATGAACATTTCACATTATACGTGTTAGTGTCATGTTGAATCCAAAACGAAGGATGAACCCAAAATCAATGGAGAACCATTTAAATGATGATGAATCCGAATTGGTTTTGGGAACATTCTCAATCTTCAAAAGCATAGGCAATGACCAAGAACATTCAAGCAAGCTTGAAAATTGTGAGCCTTAAGGGATAGTGAACCAAGCTACTATAAAGTAACTTGTTGAATCCAAAGTCCCCGTTCTAATCGGTTTCCAAACTCTTAGAGGTTTAGCCTCTGGTTTTTTAAAAATCTTTTCATTAGGATGAGCCGAGACAAGTTGGGCTAAGTTACTCTTCGGACCAGACTTGAGTCTCAGCCTAATCAAAAATTATTGACTAAAGTTGATTAAGCCATGATTATTCAAGAATTTTCCAAGTTACTCTTCGGTTTTTGTTGGCTTGTTGTTTAGCCGAGTGAAGACAAGGCTAAGTTGTTCTTCGGTCAGATTCTTAGTCTTGAGTGTTTGAAAAAGTGATCCAACCAAGTTACTCTTCAGTTGGACTTAACAATATGATTTAGAGTCTTGGTTAAAGAATCCTCGATCTAGTCATATTGAGCAAATTGTGAAATGAGATTGAACTAGGACCAAGTTGCTCTTCGGTCTTAGTCTCAACCAAAATCAACACTTTATGCCAAGTTGCTCTTCGGCTAAAGTAAAACCGAGTCAAGAAAAGGCTAAGTTACTCTTCGGACCTTACTTGTCTCGGCTAAGTTGTCTAGATCATCTTACAACATGGCCTAGAAGTTGTGAAAACAATGCATCAAGCCTTGTCCTTAAGTTGTACAACCAAGAAAAACTTCGGCCAAATTACTCTTTCATGAGCAATGGTCATGCATGCAAGAATCTTAAATATATTCTCACTTACTTGTTGCGCTTATCTGGCTTATGATGTAATACTTCCCAAAAGAAAGAACACACCTTGAACAATAATCTAGTGATGAAACTCAAGCAAG
>OVBE01015657.1:0-11349 GCA_900406425.1 Iberis pinnata | reverse complement strand
CGTAATAACCTCGGTTTTGGTCAAAGGGGGTTGACTGGAAACGGGGTGTTACACCAAGCTTAATAAAGATACATGAACTCATTTGCCTTCTCTTACTCCTTATCGTGAAGTGATTGGAAGGTTGTTATACCTCAAAATTACCATACCCGATATTACATTTGTTGTATATCGCTTGAGTCAATACTTACAGTGTCCTACAGATGTGCATTTAGCTCCTGCACACATGGTCATGAGGTACTTAAAGAAAAATCCAGGACAAGGTCTCTTTTATTCAGTTGATTCTCCTATTTGTTTGAATGCATTCTGTGATGCGGACTGGGCCCCATGCCCTTGTACACGTAGATCTACAACAGGATTCTGTGTATATCTTGGTAACTCTCTGATAAGTTGGAAGTCTCGGAAGCAGACTGTTGTAAGTAGAAGTAGTTTAGAGGCTGAATATCGTAGTATGGGTGATGTTGCAAGGGAAATTATGTGGTTACACAAGCTGTTAAAAGACTTAGAGTCTCATTACAAGCTGGTACTAAGCTGTTAAGTCAGCAATCTACATAGGCACTAATCCATTTTTTCATGAACGAACCAAACACGTGGAAATAGATTGTCACACTGTTCGGGATCAAATACAAAATGGCACAATCAAGGCTTTACATGTTACAAGTGAAAACTAACTTCCGGATATACTCACAAAGCCTTTACATTCTGGTCCTTTCCATTTTTTGTTGGCTCAGTTATCTCTTTCAAACCTTTTTACTCCTTCTTCGGCTTCAGATTAAAAAGTTTGCGGGGGTGTATCATAATATTTCACTCACTTGTACATAATTCAGGTCATGTTGACCATTTAGGAGTATGTTAGCATTAAGTTGAACCAAGCTTATGTTAGCATTAAATATGACTTTGTATATAAATTACTTGTAAGTGTATACTGAGTTCTTAGTGAAAATAATAACAAACTTTTATTTCCTTCTAATATGAATCTTGAATTCTTTCTTCTTTGTTTCTGTAATCTTGATTCTTAATACATGGTTTTTTTACTGTAACATATGTCGCCGGCTGCTTAAAAAGGAACACGTAAATTGTCTATTTGTTAACTCGTTAGTTCAATATATTCAAAGACGACAATCTCTTTGGATCATGGTCAGGCCCGATCCAAAGGTTTAGGATGCCCTAATTTATAATAAAAAAAATATATATATTTGTGCCTTTTGTAGTATAAAATTAAAAAAAAAAAAAAAACTGGACCATTTAAAAAAATATTTGCCTAAATTTTTTTTCAATTAACCTTAGACCTTAAGTTTAGGGTTATGTCATGGACCGGGCATGATAATGGCTGTTACGTAGAGAGCATGTGAGACAATCCGATTAGGATAAGGTAGAATTATTCATTATGAAAAGACCTTAAATTCTTAATACGAATCTCCACGTAGTATACTAATGTGGAGCAATTACAGTATTTGTTCCAAACAAAAAAACCACTCAAAACTACATCACGTAAATATATTTTTTTTGTTTCCTCAACTATCACGTATATATAAATTGGCTTCAGCGCGCATATATAAGATTCTTTACATTAAAAAAATATAGCTTATGGAAAGACATGGAATATAACTTTTGATTTGATTTTTTTTTTTTTTAAATCAATACGTGTATTGCATAGAGATTTTTTTTTTCAATTTTAATTGTATTAAAATTTAAACAAACCCAGCAATAGGTACAACAAATCCCACTCGGAGGAAAACAAACTCATATACGATAACTGACATCCGAATGAGGTAAATCTAATATATTGCATATAGATTTACTTAGAATAAGTGAAGCAAAATTATTAATTTAAATTCAAATGTGACAAAAAAATTTCAAACTGAAATAGTCGAATACTTTACTGAAATAAAAAATTTCAGAATCAAAACATTTGATCTAGTGGTTAAGGCACTCCAAAAAAAATATTTAAGGTCACTAATTCGAAATCTAGAGATTATTGGCTAATGGCGTCTAGAACTCCCTATTAGATAATATCAATTATCTTTTAAGTTTTTGAGAAGAGACTGTTATAAGTTATTAAGATATTTTAGCTAGAGTCGGTAGCAACTCTCTGTATATTTATTCCTCGGATGAATGAGAATTGATAAGGAAGTTTATTAACCTTTATGGTAGCAGAGCTCAGCTCTTTTTCTCCTCTTTTTTATATTTCTCTTCTGTTTTCTTCTTCTTCTTCTTCTGTTCAATGGCTGCACAAAACCAGAACATTGACAGAGCTTTTGGTGTCACAAACATCAAATCTCACATCCTTCTAATCCTTGATCTCAATGACCACAATTACGATGCGTGGCGCGAATTGTTTCTCACTCACTGCCTAACCTTCGATGATGATCGATGGCACAAACTTGATGGTTTGGTGAAGATGTGGATCTACGGTACCTTAACTCCTCAATTGTTTCGAAGTTCTTTCAAAACTGAAGGTTCTGCGAGGGATGTTTGGATACGAGTAGAAAATTAGTTTTGCAACAACAAGGGGGCTCGCGCAATTCAACTTGATAACGATCTCCGAACAACAGAAATTGGGGATCTTTCCGTTCATGACTATTGCCAAAAACTTAAATCTCTCTCTGATTTTTTGGCTAATGTGGATGCTCCTGTTGCAGATCGAACATTGGTGATGTATCTTCTTAATGGGCTTAATGAAAGATCAAACATAAAGATCCACTTCCTTCATTTGATAATGCCAAGTCCATGCTGGAGATGGAGGAGACACGTCTTCATCGTTCAACAAAACCTTATGTGAATCACACAGACCATGCTTCTTCATCCTCATCTCTTATGGTGATGGAGACACATGTTCCAGTGACGCGCCATCAGTCTTAACGCTCTCAACAGCGAGGTAACCGTCATGGATCCAACAATAACAGATTTCGCGGACAAGGAAACAATCGAAACACTACTCCAAGTCCATTGTGGTTTCCAACGTTCTGGCCTGGTATGTAGCCTCAATGGCCTTCTCCTTTTACGCCATGGATGCAACCTAGTCAACTTGCTCCTTCACCACAACGAGGATTGCTTGGTTCAAGACCCACTGTCCCACAACAATTTCATCAAGCTAACGTTGTGGAGACTGCGTTTCAGCCAACTACCGATTTCTCTCATGCTTTCAACACCACTACCTTTGCCGATCCTTCTGGAAGTGATTGGTACATGGATTCCGGCGCAAGTGCTCATCTAGCATCTTCGGTAGGTATGATTCACTCTAATCTTAAACATAACATCTCTCATTCTATCATCGTTGGTAATGGCTCTTCAATTCCAATTACCTCTTCGGGCTCCTCTTTACTTCCTTCGAACTCTCGTCCTTTGTCTCTTGATAATATCTTGGTTGCTCCTACTATTATTAAAAATCTAATCCCTGTTCAAAAATTTACCATTAATAATTGGTGTTCTATCGAATTTGACCATTTTGGTATTTATATTAAGGATCTTCACACCAAGAGGACTCTACTCTGCAATGATAGCACGGGTGAACTCTACCCTCTTTCCGACTCAACGTCTTCTCGTGATGCTTCCTCTTTTGCTCTGCTTGCTTCTCCAACAACATGGCACCATCGTCTCTGTCATGTTAATAATTCCACACTTCAATTTGTGCTTTCAAAAAATTCCATTGGTTTTAATAAAAATTCTCTTCTTTCTTCTTTTGAGGCTTGTCATTTGGGAAAACATTTGAAACTACCGTTCAATAAATCTGATTCTATTGTTTCAAAGCCGTTTGAGATTATTCATTATGACGTTTGGATGTCTCCAATTCCTAGTATAAGTGGATTATGATATTTTGTTCTATTTCTTGACAATTATACAAACTTTTTATGGGTATACCTATTGAGACGTAAGAGTGATGTATATGCAAAATTCCTTCATTTCATGGCCTATATTAACAATCGCTTCAGCTCTAAAATACAATCATTTCAATGTGATAATGGGGGAGATTATAATAATTCTCTGTTTCATGAATATTTTTTTCAACATGGGATCCAATTTCGATTTTCATATCCCCATACATCTCAACAAAACGGACGATCGGAGAGGATGATTGGAACCATCAACAATGGTATTCGATCTCTTCTTTTTCAAGCACACCTCTCGCCTAGTTATTTGGCTGAAGCTCTTCATTTTTTTGTGCATACTCACAACATCTTACCATCTAAATCAATCCATTTGATTGTCTTTGTTTTCCAAATCTTAATCACTCACATTTAATAAAGCTCTCTCCAAGAAGTACACCTTGTTTATTTCTTTGATAACCAACACAGCACCATGGCTACCGATGCTTTGATCTTAAGTCTAAGAAGATCATAATATTGCGCCATGTCGTATTCAATGAGTTCATTTTTCCTGCTGCTATTTCTTCTTCTACTATTTCCACTTATCGTTTCCTTGATACAGATGATGAGCCCTCTCCTTTATTTCGTCAACTCTTATTAACTCCTACAGCAACTTCGGCCAATCCATCTTCTTCTAATGAAGCTCCTGCTTCTTCTCTCTCACGTGATGCTCTTTCCATTCCAGTTACTTCTCTGCCCGTTCATTCAATGACAACAAGAAGTAAACATGGAATTCATAAAAGAAAAAAAAATTATTTCTCTTCTATCCACAGTCTCACCTATTACAAATAGCAATCTAAAAGCTCTTTCCGATTCAAATTGGTCAACCGCGATGAAAAATGAGATTGATGCTATGCTTAAGACCAAGACATGGGATCTAGTGCCTAGGCCGTTTAATACTAATATTGTGCGTTCTATGTGGCTTTTTAAGAATAAGTTTGGTGCAGAAGGACAATTGACTCGGCACAAGGCTCGGTTAGTGGCTAACGGTAAATCGCAGGAATATGGAATTGATTTTAATGAGGCTTTCAGTCCAGTTGTTAAACCAGCAACAATTAGGACGGTTCTACATCTTAGCGTCTCATGTGGCTGACTGATACATCAACTAGATGTACAAAATGCCTTTCTTCATGGGTCTTTGGATGAGACGGTTAATATGCATCAACCGCCGGGTTTTGTCGACAAAACTAATATGGGCACACTCAGCTTCTTTCTCAGCATTAAAGCTGATTTTAACAAGTCTCGACTTTTCTTGAGTCAACACTCTTATGCTTCAGACATTATATCACGTGCTGGAATGAATGAATGTAAACCAAGTTCCACACCTGTTGACTTGAAGAGCAAACTTTCTGCAGATGAAGGAGATTTATTTGAAGACCCTTCAACTTACAGAAGCTTAGTTGGTGCCTTGCATTACCTCACCCTAACTCGCCCCGATATTGCATATGTGGTGAATCAAATATGTTTGTTCATGCATCTTCCTCGCAAGCCATATATTGATGCTCTCAAACGAATTATTAGATATATTCAAGCGACCAAGAATTATGGTCGGCCGCTTGTTCGCGGTTCCATTGATGGATTAACGACTTATTCCGACGCCGATTGGGTCGGATGTCCGGATACAAGACGGTCTACATCAGGCTATTGCATTTATATGGGTCCGAATTTAATCTCTTGGTCTTCTAAAAGACAACCAATGGTTTCTCGTTCAAGTTCGGAAGCTGAATATAAAGGTGTGGCTAATGTTGTTGCCGAGCTATGTTGGATAAGGAACCCGCTACTCGAACTAGACTGTCCGATTACAAAAGCGTCTTTGGTTTATTGTGATAATGTAAGTTCAGTTTATCTTGCTTCTAATCTGGTCAAGCATCAACGTACGAAGCATGTTGAGCTTGACATTCATTTTGTAAGAGAAAAAGTGGCTATCGGGGAAATTAAAGTATTGCACGTTCCATTGTCACTACAATTTACTGATATATTCACGAAGGGTCTTCCGACGTCATTATTTACAGATTTTAGAACCAGTTTGACTGTCACTACACCGACGCTCGAACTGAGGAAGGGTATTAGATAATACTCCCTCTGTTTTTAATTATAGGATGTTTTAGTGAAAATCTCTTGTTTTTAAATAGACAATTTTCTCACCTTTCAATGCAATTTTAATTGCAAATTACATATTTCAAAACACATTAATTGAGAACTTTTGAATTTACTAAAATACTATTGGTTTCAAATCATAGAAAATTGTTTTTTTTAAGAAAACAATGCATTTATGAGTAGCAATTATTATGTTTTCTTAATATGTGTAAAAATCTGAAAACATCTTATATTAAAAAACAGAGGGAGTATCAATTATCTTTTAAGTTTTCTAGAAGAGTCTGTTATAAGTTGTTAAGATATTTTAGCTAAAGTCGATAACAACTCTCTATATATTTATTTCTCTGATGAATGAGAATCGATAAGAAAGTTTATTAACCTTTACTCTAATGTATATTTAAAAAGAATTCAGGATGTTATCATTAGTCATTAAAATATATTAAAATATATGAATATTATCTAGAGAAGGTAATAAAATTCTAATTTAATTATTTTTTATTAACATAATTTATTAGAAAGAGAAACATGAACAAATTTTATCTGGTAATTACGTTACAAATTTGTTTTTTTCTTCTGCTCCAACTCTCTTTTTTCATTATAGAGCAACAAAGAAAAAATGTGGTAAAGATTTAGCAACCACATTTTTAGCAAACCTCACTTTTAAAGAGCTACGATTTAACATTCTATATCAGCGTAGATATGCTCTTTACATCCAGATTTTGTGGTAAAGCACCCTCCCATGTTATAAAAAGATTTGATTTCCCCCGCAACTAAAGCAAATACCATTCGATACAAGTTTCTTTTTTTTTTACCTCCTCATGATTTTTGACGGTAAATAACTAACTTTCCCTCCATTATTCCACATATAAGTATGACTTCAATCCCAACTCACAATTAGCAACCAAAGAAAAAAATATCTAACGCATTCCAAAAACAATGTGGAATGGATGGAACAATTCAAGCAAGAAGACCAAGTATGTTCTGTTAGGCATCACGTCTCTCATCATAACAATGGCTGTCTTCGTGGAGGCCGATAAAAGTAGCAGCAATCCTAGTAGAAAAACGGCAGAGATCCACCGTGAAAGCAAGTTAATGATAACGAAAACCGCCGTTAATTTAATATGTGCCTCCACTGATTACAAAGAAGATTGCGCGACGAGTCTGGCGACTATTAGATCGCCAGACCCTCGGAATCTAATTAGAGGTGCATTTGATTTAGCAATAGCCGCGATTCGAAGTGGAATCGATAGAGGATTGGTTGATCTTAGGGGTAAAGCGGAAGCGGATACGCGTATGGGAGAAGCGCTTGATACTTGTCGAGAGCTTATGGATAGTGCAATTGATGATCTTCGAAAAACAAGAGATAAATTTAGAGGGTTTTTGTTTATTAGAGTGACTGATTTCGTCGAAGATCTTTGTGTGTGGCTTAGTGGATCAGTCACTTATCAGCAAACGTGCATTGATGGATTCGATGGGATCGATAGCGAAGCGGCTATGATAATGGAGAGGATCATGAGAAGAGCTCAACATCTTACTAGCAATGGATTAGCCATTGCCTCTAATCTTGATAATCTGTTGAAGGCTTTTCGTATCCCAATCCCATTTTTCAAGGTTCACATTTCACTGATCATAACTAAGTATTTATATTATTGCATCTCTTAAAGTTCTTGAAAGTTAGTTTTGTAACAGCCAGGAAGGGGCGGTCTCGGCCTTTTGGGTTCCGCAAAAAATCCTCCTCCTTTCGAAGAACCTCCTCCTTCTTCTGAAGAAGATCTACCGTCGGATTCTTCTAATAATCAACCATTGGATTCATCTCAAGATACTTCTAGTAATCAACCATTGGGTTCATCTCAAAATACAGCTTCTTCCAACAATCAACCATTAGATTCTTCCGAGAATCAACCATTAGATTCTTCCGAGAATGCTCCTACACAAACAGATTCTTCCCAAAATCAGCAATCGAGTTCGTCACCGTTAGATCCTCTTAGGAATTTGAATCCTCTTAGACATTTGGATCCTACAAATAATAGAAACTTAAGGGAAGGAGAAGAATTTCCGCCATGGGTAACACGGCACTCACGGCGGTTGCTTTCACGGCGAGGAAATCAAATCAGGGCGAACGCGGTGGTGGCCAAAGACGGTAGTGGTCAGTTTAAGACGATAGCTCAAGCATTAGCAAGAGTGCCAAAGAATAACAAAAGGAAGTTTGTGATTCACATAAAACAAGGAGTTTACAAAGAGAAAGTTGAAGTAACTAAAAAAATGCTAAATGTAATGTTTGTTGGAGATGGACCAACAAAGACAATCATAACAGGAGACGTTGCCTTTTTGCCTGACCGCATCGGTACCTTCCGTACTTCTACGGTTGGTAAGTTATAAACAAAAATATTTTTGTGGTATTTTAAAACGGTTCTTTTAAAACTTACAACCCAAAAATGTAACATATTAATATTGTGTTGGTGTTTAAAGCGGTGAATGGTGACAACTTCATGGCGAAAGATATAGGATTTGTGAACACAGCCGGAGCGGCACGCCATCAAGCGGTGGCGCTCCGAGTCTCGGCTGATTTTGCAGTGTTCTTTAACTGTCATATGTCTGGTTATCAAGATACGCTTTACGTTCACACACATCGTCAATTCTACCGTAGTTGCCGCATTTCAGGCACAATTGATTTCGTCTTTGGTGATGCAAAGGCTGTTTTCCAAAGGTGTGATTTTGTCATCCGTCGTCCAATGGACAATCAACAATGCATTGTTACAGCGCAAGGAAGAAAAGACAGACGTGAGACGACTGGAATTGTTATCCACAATAGCCGTATAATCGGTGATTCAACATATCGTCCCGTCAAAACCAAGTACTATATATATATATATATATAAATCATAATTAACATAAAACTTTAGTTTAAGTAGTAGCCAATTATATAAGTTCATTATATGTGTATATGGACCACAGGAATAAAGCATATTTGGGAAGGCCATGGAAAGAGTTCTCGAGGACTATTATAATGAACAGTGAGATTGATGATGTGATAGATCCAGCAGGTTGGTTGAAATGGAACGAGACGTTTGCACTCAACACATTGTACTATGGTGAGTATCGCAATAGAGGTCGTGGTTCGGGTCAGGCTCGTCGAGTTAGGTGGAAAGGTATAAGACGAATAACTCCTAGAGAGGCTCGAGAGTTCGCTCCAGGAAATTTCCTACGTGGCCAGACTTGGATTCCACAGACACGTGTACCGTTTAATGCTAATTGAATATAATATAAGGAAAAGGTTATTTGTATATAATTATGTACATAAATCCGGTGAGGAAAAAGGGTTTTGTATATAGTTTAATGGGAGCAGATTATATAGTATAGGTGTATTTATATTGAAAATGTTTTTTTTTTCTATAAGTAATTTGATGAATGTTTTTAGTTTTGTCTCTTATATGACAAAACATTTTCTAATTGATCAATCGTCTTGTAGCCGATTTTGAGATGCTTGTAAATTCCAATTTGCGTTGCAAATTTTATCGCAGAAAAAACAATTTGTTAATCCTTTTTTTCCTTGGTAAAGTCCCAAGTTGTAAGAAGGAAAAAAGAAACGTGAAAAACAATGTTATAATAAGACCAATTAATAACTTATAGATTACGTATTTTCAAAATCCAATATTAATTGATTTCGTAAAATATTAAAAATTATTTTAAAAATTAAAAGTATAATCACATCAAGATTGTTAATTGATTCAATATTAATTTACCTGATCTAGAAATATTAAACTTTTAAATAATCATTATTAATTATGAATTGACTAAATATTAATTTAATCTATATTATTAATCGGGAAGTATTTTTTGAGAAGAAAATATACTTAAAAATTGACATGTAATGCATTTGGTTTTAATAAAAATTTAGAATTTATATAAAATATAATAAATATAAATTATATATCTCATCAAAACATGGAATTTCTTTTTACAACAGAAAATTTTAAAATTATATATACGTATATTCCTAAAAACATAGAGTTTCTATTTTTAAGCTTTTTATTTATTTTGAAGTTAAAAATTTTCTAATTATATTTATAATTATAATAAAATTAGGGATTTACCATTGTATAACTATTTTATAATATAATATTAAGTAACTAACATCTATGACATAGGTCTAGTGTACAATTTTATAAAAATATCATTGTACCCTTCAAACCACATGGGGAAAAGTGATTGCGTGTTACTTTCATTTTATTTTTAACTTACCCTTTCGATAAGTCAGACTATTAACTGAAGATAGTCGGACTATTGACTTACGATAGTTGGACTACTTGACTATCTTTTTGGATTTAAGGTTTATAATATATATTTCGGGTTTAAGATTTATATTTTAGGTTTAGTGTTTATATTTTTTGTTTACGGTTTAGAATTTATATTATGGGTTTAGAATTTATATTATGGGTTTAGGGTTTATATTTTGGGTTTTCTGTTTATATTTTTTGTTTAGAAATTATATTTTGGTTTTAGAGTTTATATTTTGGGTCTAAGATTTATAGTTTGGTTCATGATTTATATTTTCGTGTTTAAGGTCTATATTTTGGGTTTATGGTTTATTTTTTGGGTTTAAGGTTTAATGTCTATATATTTTGGTTATGGTCACTATCACTATTTCATTAAACATAAGTCCATTTTAATTAATTTTAATCTTGTTAGATGTTGGAAAAATATGTGTTTTTTACATAATATTTTGTTATTTTAATATTTGAATTTTAATATTTTAATTGATAATAAAAGGATGAGGTGAAATTTTAAAATGTTAAAAAGAAAAAATTAATTTCAAGAGAGGGAGAAAGAAAAATTTAGGTTTTTATAAATTTTTTATTTTTTTATTAGATTCCTATATAACCCATATTTACAAAAACTAACTCATTACACAAATGAGAAAAGATCTTAAACCCAACAACATCAATTCGGCTGGGCTTCTCTAAAAATTTGAAACAGGTTTGGATCCATAAAACATTTAGGAAACCCTAGCAATTGACAAACAGAACCCCTGTCATTGCAACGTTGCGGCGGATTCGCTGGATCCTTACCTCCGGTGACCCGACGGCGGCACCAAAGCAGAGCTGACATAATTGCCCACCGTAGATTTCATTTTTTGATCGGAGGAAGAGATTGATCCTGTGATAGAAGGCAGCAGCGAGGAAGAAGAAAGTCGATTAGGTTTCTGGTAGAAAACTAGGGACGAGCGTCCCCGTCTTAGAGCTTGGTTTGGCGACAACTTCGCCCGAAAGTGGTCTTCGTACCTCTGTGACAAAATTGCCGCTTCACACTCCTCCAACGAAAAACCCGAGCTTTGATAGTAAGGATTTTACGTGTGAAAAACGTTATCAATTCCTATTACACTATCATT
>OVBE01015655.1:0-11352 GCA_900406425.1 Iberis pinnata | reverse complement strand
AACAACGTCTTAGTTGATTAACCTATTCCATAAGGTTAATCAATCTTCCATTAATCTCCTTTCATACCATCTTGTTCGACAATCACCAAACACTTCACCATAAAACTTTCGGCTAAGACTTGTTTCTTAAGTCTCGGCCAATTCTTCTTAAACCGCCTATCTATTTGCATCACCACCAAGTTTCGAAGTCCTTAAGACATATTCTAAAGCCATCCGAGACACCATCCCTCTAACCGACATTCATTAAGCATTCATCAAGTCATCTGTCCGAAATTCCTTAGTAGCCTTTTCACGGAGTAGATCAAGGATCGTATCAGACATGTACGACGAAGATGTTGCGGTGCGGGAAAAAGAGGAAGAACCCACAAAAGATAGGACAGATGCCCATGATGCAGTTGAGGAAGCTGAGCAAGTGGGTGATGTTATGAAGACCTTGAAGAAAATGATGACAGTGATGAAGAGAATTGAGAAGAAGGTTGATCAATTGGATGGAAGATTGACCCAGGTGGAGGCGTTTGTAAAGGAAGCAGGAAAACAAAAAGCAAGAAAGACGTGAAGAATGAAGTGAAGAAGGAAGGGAAGAAGAAAGAGANGGGTTTGGGGATTTTTTTTTTTTTTTTTTTTTTGGGAAGTAGACAAATTATGGAGGATTATGGTATATTTGGTTATAACTTAATTATCAAGTATTCTATGACAAATTATGTATCTTAAAATATAGGTAGAAACAAAGAAAAATTAGAAGTGATAAGTTTTAACACTTAAAAAAACACAGAGAGCACTCGACTAAACATAAGTTTTACCACATACACACACTCATGCCTTAAACAAACAAAGTGAGAATGGAGAACCTCTCATGGATGAGGTCCAGCAATAAGCGCCTTGAGCTTCGCAATCTCTTTAGCCATATCATTCACCTTCCTATTTAACATTTGAACTTCCTACTGAACAGCAAATGCCCATGGCTGACGAAAGTGTAGCCCATCGTCCTGCATGTTCAACATAGTTTTACTCAGTTTCTCATAGTTTTACGCAGTTTTACAGTTTTACTCAGTTTCTCACAGTTTTACGCAGTTTTACTCAGTTTTACGCAGTTTTACTATTACCTTGTACGTCTTGCAGGTGAAGTACCTACTCCCAGGTAAGGTATCAAAATCATGTCGATACTTTGAAATTGGAGAGGTTTCCTCTTTGATTTCTCCCCCACATGGACAACGTGTTGGAATCTCGTATTGGGTATCGGCAGTGTACATTACCATATCAACGTGTCTCATAATCTTCTTCATCTCTCACCTCTCCTATTTCTCCACCCACAAATCCATGAAGCACAAGGAAAAAATGAAATTGAGAGTGAATAAGCAGAGAGAAAGTTGAAGGAGAAAGAGAGAGTTGTGTGAATGAATGGTGAGAGTAATAGAGAGGATTTTAATAGAATATATTAGAGAGAGTGAGGACACGAGACTCGAGGGGAACATAGCAGAGGAAATCTGCTTTTTTGACCAAATAAGCGAAAAATGTTTTAGTTTTTTCGTTTGGGCGCCAAATAAATTTTTCATTTTCCCTCTAAAAAAATCACACCTTGTGTTACAGAAGTTTATGGTTTTACCAATGTTCTTCATACTTTTACTTTTCATGATTTTAAATGTTTTCAGTATTACTTATAAAATTAATTTGCTAATTTAGTTTTACTTTTCTTTTTTGGGTATAACCATGTAAGCATACGTGATTAGTGAAATAATATGTTCGAAATCATCTTTTTGTATAATAGTCCTTTAGAAGTTGTTCGTTATAAGAAAATATTCTTGGAAAGACAATGAAATTTATAAGAGAAATGTTGAAAAAAGAAGTTATAAGAAAAATCCAAACATACTAGTAATCCATAGTATAACATAGTTTTACTGAAGCCAAAACCACAACAACACAATCACAGTTTCATTCACTAGGATAATGATCTCTTTCAAACAACAACCAATTGAAACCGAACTTTTGTCTTGCTCGCCTTTTGTTTTGTGTCCTTTTACGCCGTTTTCCAATCGATGGTGAAACACCCCATCCCAGACACTAAGTTCGCGGACAGCCGTTCCATGCCAAAATCACTAAGTGATTCGGCCGATCAGTCCATTTTTAAGCCTTAACCGTTTTTATGTCAAATTCGTGTGAGGTTCGATATTTTTATTAAGCCTTAAGCAAAACCGAGACTAAATGATGCATTAGAAGTAAAGAGTGATTTTATTAATAATAAATAGGATTCGATACAACTTGTTCAATTCGCTATAAAGTCTATGACAAGTTAAACGTAAAGATCCTACAATCTACCCAGTCTTATACACCACTCTTCCTTCCAGCCTTCAGTCCCGCGTTAAGCCTCATCTTTCCCGAAATCCCCTTTAATCCCTGAAAAAGAAAGAGGCCTAAGTAATCCAACATACTTAGTGAGGCAATTTAGATTGCCTTAATCGTTTAAGTTAAGTTTTAATCCGTTTTAATTATTCAGTCACAATTCCGGATTTCCAGACAGTCCATTGATCCAACCAAGGGTCTTGGCCGGATCGGGTAAGTTCTGGCGGAATCACCCGTTCCCCATCAACTAGTCCCATCCGCCTCACCTTGAGTTCGGTCCAACAGAATGTTTCGAAATCCGCATCTTTCAGTTGTTCTATCGATTTCAATATGATATGCGACCATGCGACCAAGCCTAAGAAAAGAATTGCGCATGACCATCCGAACGGTTCTTTACTCACAGACTTAGCCGTTTGAAATGATAGAATCGCCGGTTTGGCTAAGAGATGTAGCTTTGGCCGAAGCCGCGGTCCGATTGCACTCACCTTAGTCTTTATCGGCGAATTTTGCACTGAACCCGCCATCTTTCCACTCGGATTGATAGATTCACGATATGCCCAGTCCAATATCCGATCACGCCTAACTTTCGCCTTTAATCCGCACTCTATTTGCCTTAGTCATTTTCAGAGATTTTTCTGTGTTTGTGCATCCGCGGAAATGGGACTAAGGCTCTCTATTTATAGAGTTTTGGCACGAAAACCGCCCAAAACCGCCAAGTCACTTCCGCCTGTTCGAACTGGCGCGATTGGCCCGAACAGGTGCGAGTTGGCTTAACCGCCCAACCGCTTATAACTGCCCAGCTCGACCCAACTGCCCAGCTAGTGTCCAGTTCACTTAGCTGGGCCAGCTGACCTAAGCTAGCTCGAGCTGACTTGAACTGAACTGAGCTAAGCTGAGCTTTAACTTAGCTCGTCTAGCTGCCTTAGCTCAATTGTTCAGCTTCCTTGAGCTGAACACGGGCCAATGAGCTGGCCCGCGACTTTACTTGGCCGTTTGAACATTCCATTTTTCTGGCTAAGTATGCCCTTCGAATTCCCTCTTTCAAACTGGTTTTCCTTAGCCCGAACCCAAGGCTAAGTTTTTGGCTCGGATGGCTCGGATCATCGAACTTAGGAAGTTCAGGGATGTTACAGATGGCTTCCTCTAATCATGTTTTCTCCCCTTCCTCTTGACGCGATCTGGAGGTATGATCTGAATCTCTTTGATGTAATCTGGTACATACCAATCAGACATGTCCGACACATAATAAATGGTCTTGTAATAAGCCAGTGCCCAAAGTTTTGCCCGGTAATATTTTGAGCATAACTCATGATACTCTATATTACCTTCTCGTCGACGATCGAGATCAGCATCACATAAATATAAATAAGTTGCAAGTCCGTGAACACAAAGATAATTTTCATAATCATATACCTTGCAAGTACAGCTCTTCGCTCTCAAGTTCAGCGAATAAATTTTCCCATCTTTAATGTTTGTCATCTCGAACTCAAGCTCATAACTATTTAGCTCACGCATTGGTGTTTTATCAGCTTTGGCCCATATTTTATGCAGGTGGATCTCAAGAAGAGGAACCATTTTGGTATCAATCGACTCAGACACATCGTTTTTCCGATGCTCGTTAAACCAGTCAGAGAATTTTTTGATGATTGTATCCAACATTGTTATTAAGGCATACCTCCTGACGTTCTTAAACACGATGTTCATTGACTCCACATTGTTGCTAGTGTCCAAGTTGTATTTGTCACGAGGAAAATAAACCCTTGCCCAAGTGTCTTTCTCAGTCTTCTCCTCGATGTACTTGTACCCGGAAGGATATCTCACCTTAAAAGATGCGTAGGTAGATCGAACTCAACCATCGTGTAACATCTAGCTAACTCCATAAATCTCCATCCGACTACGGCTTTGTTGGTGTTACAAGCATGCCTTCTTACGTTCTGGGACAAATGCCATATACAATGCCCATGGTGAGCTTGTGGAAAAACAGTTGCTATAGCCGTGATGAGGCTCTGGTTTCTATCGGTCATAAAAACTAATTTTGAAGAGTCTGATATAACACTTCTGAGCATCTAGAAAAACCATGTCCAACTAGCTTTGTTTTCACCATCTAGTACACCAATAGCGAGGAGATAATGGTGACGATTAGGGTCCTAAGCTTTAGCAAATACTAGTACACCATCATACCCATTTTTCAATAATGTGGCATCCACAACTATCACTTTTCTGATGATCGCAAACCCTTCAATACAAGCTCTCAACTATATGAAAAAGTACTTGAACTTACCTGCCTTATCCAACTCCACACATGTTTTTGTCTCTGGATTGACTTGCTCTAACATGTACAAGTAGCTTTGAAGCATCTTGTAACTATCTTCTGAATTACCACGCAAATGAGAAATAGCTTGATTTTTCCCTCTTAATGTTGTGAGGATATTTTTACTCCAAGTTTTAACTGTAGGAGATCCATGATATCTCTCGGAACAGGAGTTTTCACTTTTCCATGATATTACTCATTCAAAAAAGATGCAACTAATTCTGCTGAGCATCTCCTCTTGCTCTTGTTGATTTGACTTTGACTAGTCCGAGAACATGTCTGCACACTCATAAACCTCCTAATAGAAAATATTTCGGTCTTTGGCATCCTTGAAGCTCGCAAACCCCATTTACAGCTTGCTACACAACATTTCACCATCAATCATTTGCGATCCGAATTTTCCATCATATAACGAAAGCATTCACCAAATGCAGCTCTATCCACCACCTCTTGAATTGTTTTCTTGCTTGAAAATTCTTGAAGCTTACTCAGACCCAATCCATCTTCTCATTCCTATATAACTTGACTACATTTTTCTAGAGGTAGTTGCTCAACATACTCATTCGCAGTTTCCATCTCAACTATCGTGTCCATCTCATTTGCGGTGTTCGTATCCATACAATCAGCTCCTCTTGTATCATCATCATCATTCTCTGCCCCTTTCAACTCTTTCTCTGCATTTGCTTGCCCATCTTCTACGTACAGAGTTATGACACTACTAACAATTTC
This sequence comes from Iberis pinnata, assembly GCA_900406425.1. NCBI lineage: Eukaryota > Viridiplantae > Streptophyta > Magnoliopsida > Brassicales > Brassicaceae > Iberis > Iberis pinnata. The sequence continues at coordinate 5,975 of OVBE01015655.1, read as the reverse complement.
ATCGTCAATTCCCTCAAACACTTCGTAGTTCATACCAATCGAACTTATGCCCACTCTTGACAGCTTCTCTAACTGATCTAGTCTACTCGTCTCCTCAACTAACAAAAGACTTATACAATTCTCTCTATCAACGGGCGTTAGGTGAACAAACAAATCTTTATCATCACAAATAGTTAGTTGTTCCTCACATCTAACCACCAAAGACATGTATCTCAATGACAGTTTAACTTTACTTTCATCAAAAACAAGCTTTTTATACAACCTTTCTTCCCTCATTGCCAAACTTATATCCTCCAATGTTGTCTTCAAGGTTACACTATACATGGAACATTTGAATTTGAAATATACGCTCACGTGTTTCGCCATTGTATCCTGCAAAAAAAAAAAAAAAGTTCTAGTCATACCACTTGTCTCAGTTCTCCCGAGTTCTCTACAGTTATACGAAGTTTTACCTAGTATTACAATTACTAATTCTACTAGTTATACTAAATTTTACCTACCCGATTGGGATTCTTGATCTCGGGAAAAATTTTGATATAAACATCTCCTCTATTGCAAATCTACTCACAGTTCAATTCAATCCCATACATTCAACCACATTCTTCAATTGTATAGCACAAAATCAAATGAGACAAATTCCTCCAAATTCATCAAATCCAATTACAAACTCTAATTAACTAAATGTAGTTACATGAGAGAAGAATTGACATGCATTCCTACATCACCAGCATAAATGCTTGTCGATGGAAACGCCCAAATCCGACGACGTCGCCGGAGAAAAGGAGCTGGGGTCAAGGTCGCAGGAGAGAACGAGACCGAGTGAAATTTTGTTTCAATTTTTTATTAATTAAATCAACCAAAAATCAAATGGTCATTCTAAACCACTCTTCCAAACCCAACCAATTCCAACCAAAAATGAGAGAAATTCTGATTTTTTAATTCCAACCAAAAATGAGAGAAATTCTGATTTTTTAATTTTTTTCCTTACCCAAGCTAGAGATACTTTAGTCATTTCAGGTAGAGTTAATGAAATAGTGGTATAAGAAATTTAGTGGTGGTATATAGAATTTTTCTCTTCACAAATGAGGGTAAACAAGGAGATGGCTCCTTGTGGAAGGTAAAGGAAGATCGCTCGTATGTAGGAGTTCAAAATGAAATCAGCTGCAAACATTTTATAAGACCAATCCTAGAGGATAAAAGGAACCAAGCTCATCTGTTTGGCTGTAAGCTTAGACCTACTACTAGACTTTGGTTTTTCAGAGGACCAAAAAATGCCAGAATATATACAGTAAAGGTTGTGTTATATCCCTACTACCCCAAAACATGTATTTATCTATTATAAACTCATCATCAATAAACACTCTGCATCTGTAAAGTCCTATAGGACATGAAGATATGTATCCGCGGGTCTCCCAGTTGCAATTGTTTTCCTCCATACATAGGTAGTGATCTAAACAGCAAACAACAAGGATAACACCTTCGAGTAATCAGACAACTTGGCTTGCCGAATACACATACTTTCTTCAATGAATATATAATTACACAAACCAAACATAAAATTCAACAAATAATCTTTTCCATTTTCATCATCGAAATAATTACCCTTCTGTTATCATTTCATTTCTTGGCCTTGGAGAATCTAAGGCACCGATATTTCTCACCGCTCACGGTGATTTCCAGAGCTCCGTCTTGATTATCCTGGTTCGACGCCGTCCCCATTAAAACACTCTTTTCCTTCTCCAAATTCTCTCTCTCCATTTTCAACCTTGCTTCCTGTCTTGCGATCTCCGTCTGAAATATTCCCAAAATAAATATCCCCACCCAACACAGGTTTTCACTTCCGATTTCACAAAAAAACCCTAAACATACCTCGCGACGGGAGAGCTCAGCTTTCCAGGCGGCTTCTCTCTCAGCAACTTCTCGCTCCCGCTCTTCGATGTAACTCTGCATCTCCCTCTCCTTCATGATCCGATCTTGTATATCAGCGTCAAGTGCTTGCTTAAGCTCTTCCACAAACTTATCCACCACTAATTTTATCCTCAGAGACATCGTTTCTCCCACTATCCGCTGCTATACATAGATAATTACACTCTCTCCCTTTCCCAAATCGCTACTAATTTTCCGTCTTCTATAGACGGCGGCGATGTTTTTACCGGATTCGGATCCTTTATCGTGGAGCTTGCGTGCTACCTGAGGAGAGGGACACACACATTCACGACCTTCTAATCTACCAAGAGAGGGAAAATAAATGGGCTCTTAATGTATTAGTTGGGCCTTGGGCCATACTTCGAGAAAACAAGAACGCTGATAACTTGAGAATCAGAGATAATTACCAAATAATGAATACAACTCAAGATCTAATTGTATTTTTTGAGCCGGATCTTCTTATTATACTTATTGAATTGTAAATAGTCGTCCAATTCAAAAGTTATGTTTAGAAATTTCATAATTCAAATTTACAATTGATTAGAGTCTTTAGATGTAATTTAATCTATAACCTTCCGTTAATATTTCATTGAAAGGTAAAAGACTAAATCCTTTTAAGAAATAAAATTTTTGATAGGAAGATTAATACTTTTTAACTATTAAAGGGTAAAGGAACGAATCACACTTTTATCACTAAACTATACCCGCTACAATGCAATTATTGTATATAAATTATCTTTTTGTCGAACAAAGTAATCGGAAATATAATTAAAAAATATGGAAAAAAAATTTCAAAAACTATAGCGTTGACTCGTGGACTTAATAAAATTAGTAAAAGTGGGATTCCTTTTTTCAATTTCAGATATTTTTTGTCTAAAAATCATCGGACGAGTATTTTTTATTTAAACAAGAAAAGGCCCGTCTGGAAACTAACTAGGCCAAGCTATTAAAATAAAAAGATATTTTACTTGGGTTTGAACGAGACAAAATAAAAAAGGATTCTCTATTTCTACTATTGTTGAACTTACTCAATCAAAAATGCTTTCATTCTCTTATGATAATGAAAGAAATAATATTTTCATACAATATATTAATTAAATTCTATGTAATGATCAATAAAGTCAGTTTGATTTACTATCTACACGTATCAAAATTCTTGCACAAATGTAATCGATATTTAATTTGGGCTGGAATTGAATTGACGAACAACCAATAGCAATATTACTCTTTCAGTAGTCTTGAATAAAAATAGAAATGGGATGTAGCCAAGCGGTAAGGCAACGAGTTTTGGTCTCGCTATTCGGAGGTTAGAATCCATTCGTCCCAGAGTACAGTCATTACGGAATCAATCTTCTAGTGCCTTTAGTACACCATCTTTCTCTTTAAATTTAAAAATCTAATATTTTTAAAGAATAAAATATTGAAATGAAAGGACGAATCAACTTTTTTTAATCATTTCAACCGAATTAAAAAAAACTAATTGATTTGTTTTTTTTTATGTTGCGGGTAAGTGAGGTGGAACCATAGATTATAATAGTTTTAATATATATATATATATATATATATATATATATATCTTTATTTGATATATATATACAATCTAATATGGAATTCATTTGAATTATGATTAACCATTTTACGTGTAAATTCACTATTCCATTCATAGAGAAAGAAAAAGTATAGATATGGATTCCGATATACTGACTAAACTATGACTATTCATGATTCCAATATTGAATCAATTACGCAAACTAGAAGAATGTTATGGTAAAACTTCGTTTAAAACGATATGGTAGAAACCAACGTGTGACTTGAATTGAAGGACATGATCTTCTGTGGATTTTGTGATCTGCCACCTTTTATATAGGAATAAAGGTGTTCTTGGCTCAACATTTTTTGTTCTATTTTACTAGATTCCTACACGTATTTTGAACATAAAAAAGAGTACATGACGGAGCTCGAGGAGAATAGAAAGTTTTGATTTCTTTTGCAAAAGTAAGGATCTAGGGTTAGTGCGAATCAATAAGTTGGAACAACTTGGTAAGTCTTTTTTTAATTAAAAAAGATCGTTTAAGCAATTTTACAATGGGAAAAATAGAAAAGGAAATTTTCTTAAAATCGTAAAATTCTTTGAATCAAAAGTCTATCATGCGTGAATCAAGCGTTTCTACGATTCTTTGATAGAAAGAGAAAAAATCATAAACAAAATAAGGGTATGTTGCTGCCCTTTTTTAATAAAACGAATGAAGATCACCGAAGTCATGTCTAAACCCAAAGATTCAAAGCAAAGATAAAGAATCCTAAAACAAGTAAATCCAATTTTTAACTGTTTGAACAACTAGATCAGAATGAAGAATCAAAATTGATTCTAAAAAATAAGATAAACAAAAAAAAGTTAGAGACTGCTCAATAAAAAGTCAATAAAAAGAGTACTTAAGGATTCTCTGTTGAGATGTTTGAAAGTTATTTGACTTGAGTTACGAGAGGACGAGTGTTACAAATGCTTTTTATGAAAAAATAGTTAGGGTTTCAATACTGGCTAATTTTTTTTATTATTATTAATCTATTTACTATTTGAATTTTATACAGAAAGTGAACTTTTTCATTTTATTTTTTTCTATAGTCGTACGAGGCCAAAGCCTCGTATACGTTTCTAGGGGGATATTATTCATATACATCTATCCCAATGAGCCGTTTATTAAATCGTTGCAATTAATGTTTGATCCCGAAGATAAGGCGAAGATATTTGAAAAATGGGTTTTTATGATCCGGTAACTAATCAAACTTAATTTAAATCTTACTGCTATTCTCAATTTCCTTAAAATAGGGCGTTCAACCAAAAATATCAGTTCATGATATTTCAAAGAAGACATGGAATTTTACGGAATTAAGTATTAATAAAACAAAATTGAATTAATGAAATAGAAAAAAGAGGATGGGAAAGACTCGTATATAGCTTGGTATAAAATTTTATCTACTCTTTTCTTTACTCCCCTTTCCCTTCCATCATTTTTTATTATAATTTCGATTATTTATTATTGTTACCTTAGGAGGAATACTAATAAATATCTTGCTAACAACTGTGTTATAATTATAAACAAATCGATGAAAATAATTTTGGATGTTTTGGATCTATAGAAATTCGAATTTTTGTAGAAATACAAAATTTTATTGTATAGAAAATAATATTTTATATTAATATAGAAAATAATATATTAATACTGAATCAAATGAATGTATATATATACTAATATATTATTTTGTAAATATATATTAGTATATGAACAATGAATAAATTATTCATATAAATTGAAAGACCAGAAAATATGGGTCTAAAAATATTTGAGATTACCCTACCTCGCTTAGTTTTCATTCATTGTATTAACTAAAAAACCAAGGGGTCATTTTTATTTCTTTTTATATTTGTTTCGCTATATGAAACAACAGTGTATCGCCCAAATATAATTCTCTCATAGAAAAAGCGATCCATTTATCCCTGACGCACACATGACTGGATTTTCTTTTATTCTGGTTGTATCTACATAATTTGCAATACTTTCTTTTTTTTTGGTTTTGTGGGGTTGCTAACTCAACGGTAGAGTATTTGGCTTTTATGTGCGACTAGCATCTTTTACACATTTGTAAGCGGTAGAGTTTGTAAGACCACGACGGATCCTGAAAGGAATGAATGGAAAAAGTAGCATGTTATATCAAATGAGAATTCAAATAACATTTTTTTGCTTGCCAGATACAACCTTGTTTTCGGTGTCGAAAAAAAAGGAATTCCAATTTGGGTTGAGTGAATAAATATAAATGGATGGATAAAAAATGAGTTTTTCTGATTCCATGAAAAAAACGAGCTTTCATTCTTAATTTGAAAAATTACCAGATCTAACTAAATGTTAAAAATAGATTAGTGCCTAATACGGGTATGGGAAAGCATTTTTTCTTGCGTGTTATTATTAAAAAAAATTATGAGTCCTAATTATTTTTTTTCCTAGTCCGTTTGGGTTAGGTTGGAGATGGATGTGTAAAAGAAGCAGTATATT
>OVBE01015654.1:0-11352 GCA_900406425.1 Iberis pinnata | reverse complement strand
AACTAGTTAGTTGAGTTTGTATATAAACTCACTTGTAGAAACAACTTACAATTAATGGGATCTTACTTCAATATGGTATTACACATGTATGTTATAATATGTCCATGTTTAGTCAAGTTCTCTGTTACTAGAGTTACTAGAGTCTAGAGTCATAGTCTCAGTACCAAATGAAATTAGAGTTATACATATTCGTGATTTTTGTTTAGGAAAATAACTATAAAAATACATAAACTTATTCAATTTTTGTAACTTTTAACGTTGTCATTTTAATACTCAAACTAATTTATATGATCTTAATAATTCATCAACTTTTTGAATTTACAATTTTGCACTAAAATATTAAACGAATGTTAAACGCTATTAACATATCTTTTTAAATTAGGGGTTAGTTAACTGTGAACGTGGGGTTAGAATTTTTTGTAATTCCGATTGTTTCTTGCTCTCAAATCGATTTGGGACTCGAGGAAAGAACCCTAACCCTAATTATATCTTCTTCTTTGTTGATTGAAATTGAGAGACAAGAAGATAAGAGAAGAAGAAGAGGAAGACAGGGAATTGGTTCCATGCAGAAGTTGACTGAGTAAGTAGACAAAATCAAATTCAGTTAATTTTTGGCAAACAAAATGAGGTAATTAGGTTTTGAAAATTAATGAATTTTCTGGTTAGGATTGGTAATTGCTTATGGATTCTGCTAATACTCTATTGTATTGAATGTTTAAAGTGATCTGGATTCAATTACACTATATGTTCATTCTGGAGGAGAATTGATCTCGGATGAAAATGACAAATTTGTTGATGAAAGACGTTCTAGTAATTATGTAAGATATCGAGTATCTTGTATCTAACAGATATTTTATTAATGTGTTGATAAGTTTGTTAATTAATTAACTAGTTAGTTGAGTTTGTATATGAACACTTATAGAAACAACTTACAGGTAATGGAATCTTACTTCAATATGGTATTACACATACATGTTATAATTTGTCCCTGTTTAATCAAGTATTCTCCGTTACTAGAGTCTGGAGTTCTAGTTTCACTACCAATTGAAATTAGAGTTCCCATTATACACATGGCAATAATGCATATTAATCATTTTCCAATATGAACAATGTTATACATAATCCTGATCTACATTTCAATCTAGTTAACAATATTTTGTACATTTCTTCAGTGACACATGTTTTATCCAAGAGCATATTCATGTCGTGACGATTGGTAGATGAACTCTTCTACATGGTTTATGTATCTTGGAGACTAATGTCATTTTATCCTCTATAAACTTTTGTGGAACTTGTCAGTTGATGGTATCATTTGGTATAGGCGACTTGGTCATTCATCTTCTAGCAAGTTACATAATTTATTTGGAATATTGCCTCTTTTAAGTATATTAAGTTTAGTTCTAGTTGAAGATGCAATGAAGATGCACAAGGAAAATAAGATCAAATATGAAATTGGAAAGAGTTGAAGGAAAAAAGAAAGTGGCTCAAAATAAGAAAAGATCACCAAATTTGGAGTGAAAAGAATTGGGAAAATGAAAGAATGAGAAAGGAAACGGAAATTGGCAAAAGAGAAAAGGAAACTTGCTTAAAGAAAAGAAAGGTAAGAAGAAAGGGAATGGTGAAAGAGATTTAGGATTATGACTAGTATAAATATGAGGCTAGGGTGAATGAAGGAGATTAGTTCTCGTATGCCAAATATTTGATATTGAGTTAAGATCTGTGGGAACCTGTTTGTGCGTCTATGCGATTGTCAGAACAAATCATCAGTGCGACTGAGAGATTGCGAGAGCAGATCGATAGAGCAAGAAAAATTGGGTATGAGTGATAGTAAGCAGCAGATCATCAGCGTGGCTGAGTGATTGCAGAAGCAGTTTTTTAGAGCAAAAGGATTGGGTCTGAGTGATTGTGAGGCAGATCGTCAGTGTAGCCGAGTGATTGCACAAGCAGACCATAAGACAGAAAAAGATTAAGTGAATCAAAATCAATGTAAAATAAAAAGAATATTGTATTTGTTATTTGTCTTAATAAATGTATAGTTAAAAAGAATTTGTGTTTGTGTCTATCTTATTTACGCTTTCAATTGGTATCAGAGCGAGTTCCTATCAAGAAAACAATGTTTCTTTCTAAACATGTAAGATCCTGAGGATGGACAACTCACAACAATCTACTACACACAGTGTAGTTCTGGATCCTGACAATTTTGGCTGGTGGAAATTTCAGATTCGTGAGCACATTAAGGGAATTGATGAAGATGCTTGGACGATTGTCGAGGATGGTTAGACAGCTCCACAGATAAAGGACGATAATGGTGAACTGATTGCAAAACCAAAAGCAGAATGAACGATATTTGAGAAAACTATGTCAAAGTACAATTCAAGATCCCTAATAGGAATACATATTTCTTTAACCAAAGATCAGTTCGAGAGAGTTCAAGGTTGCACTACTGCAAAGGATGCTTGGGACACACTACAAGCAACCTATGAAGGAACGGGTGATGTTCGTAGAATAAGGATCGATATGCTTGCATATGATTTTGAAAATTTAAGGATGGGAGAAGATGAAACAGTTGAAGAATTTAGTGATAAAATCTCATCAATCGCAAATGCAACAGAAATCCTTGGAAAACATTACAATTGGAAAAGAAACAGTTCAAGACTTTTCTTAGAAGTATGCATGATAAATTCCAGTCGATGAAGTCAGCCATTCAGGTTGCCAAGGATTCTGATGATATGAAGTTCAATCAGGTTGTAGGCATGATGCAGGCACATGAACTTCATTTCTTTAAAAAGATGATTAAAGGAAAAAGGATTGCATTAACATCAAAAGAAAAGGCATAACCAGTTGAGGATCTTGAGGAAATAATTGGGTTGATGGTGAGAAGATATTTAACAAAATATGCTAGAGCACCAATGCATGATTGAAAACCAGACTTCAGATCCAACAATGATCGAGCACCCAGACGATCAGAAGTTCAGTGCCACGAATGTCAAGGATTTGGGCACTATAAGTCTGACTGTCCTAATACCAAGATGAAGGAATCACTCAAGTGTTACGAGTGTAAGGGATTTGGACACACAAAAGCTGAGTGTGCAAATCTCAAAAATAGAAAAAAGTCCATGGTTAGTTGGGAAAGTGAAGATACGTCTGAGTCAGATCAAGATGAGGAAATACTGAATCTAGTTGCATATGTTGGCATTATTGAGGATAGTTCAGAAAGTGAATTTGATGATGAGGAGCAAGAAGGTAAACAACCGCTACTTGAAGACAATAAGTTCTTATGTGAAACCTTGATTGATGTCGGACAACCATAAACTACAAGAAAAGGTGAAACTACTTCAAACTGCCGCAGCTGAAGAAGAGAAGAATAATCTTTTGTTGGAATCTCGATTAAGTGAGCAATTGATAAACATCAAAATGTTAACCAAATGTACCAAAGATCTTTATAAAGTGTTTGCTATGGGCAAAGACAACGACATAAGCTATGGTTTGGGGTATCAATGACATACTCAAGGCTCTACGTCATTTGTCAAGTCATTAGTCAGTCATGCTGCAGAACTCATACGAACACATCAGACAAATAAGACAATCATGAATAGACAACCCAACAACCAGAATTGGAAATCAAAGAATCAAGGGTACTATTAAACATGACAAGTCAAAGATCATTTGTGCTTCTACTGTAGAAAACCAGGGCACTACAAAGCATATTGTTATCGCTGGAAAGCTAGACTATATCAGATCAGACGTCATAGGGACTATTATCGTAACAAGGAACACAACAACAACGCTTGGGTCATAAAAGAGTTGTTGCAGTGTTTCTCTGCTCAAACAGAATCGTTCACGAAAACGGAAGATGATGCTCAAACAGAAGTGTTGAATTGTTTCTCTGCTCAAATAGAAGTGTCTATGAAAACTGAAGATGGTTCTCAAACAGAGGTGTCCATGAAGACCTCAAATGTGACCGAAAGGTATTTTGATAGTGGGTGTTCAAGACATATGACATGAAGCAATGATGAGCTGTTGAAGTATAAAGAGATCAACACAGGCAAAGTAATGTTTGGAGGGGGAGCCAAAAGTAAAATTAAAGGCAAAGGTGAAACATCTGGATATGGTAAACCAAAGCTCCAAAATATGTATCTTATTGAAGGGCTTACTGCAAATTTGATCAGCATAAGTCAACTATGTGATGAAGGACTGGTGTTACTTTCACAAAAACACACTGTCAGGCAACTAACACAGCTGGTGACGTGAAACTGAGGGGTATCAGGTCTGGAAACGACTGTTACATGTGGAAACGCCAAGAACAGTTTATGGTTGTCACGATGACAAGTCATGAAATTATTCAAAAGATTCCTAATCCAAAACTTGAAGAGAAATTTATGTGTAGTCCTTGGACCAAGAAAATCATGGAGACGATGAATTTGGTATTTGATGACACATGATCCCAACCTACATGATTGATACATGATCCCATATATTCATCTGATGAAAGGGAATTTGAGGTGCAGAGTGACAACTAGGTAGATCATGACTCATCAGGATCAGATACAGATACAAGAGCTCAACGAAACTTCCATAGAATCACTCTGAGAAATATGTGATTGGTGATGTAGATTCACAAGGAAGAAACATATTGAATTTAAGGAGATGATTCTATCTGCCTGTTTCTTTGTTATGGTTGAGTCCAAGAATCATTAGGAGGCTTTGAGTGATGAGTATTGGATAGTATCAATGCAATAAGAGTTGGAAAAATTGGAGCGTAGCAAATTTTGGAGTCTAACATCTCGGCCACAAGGTGTGAATGTCATGGGTACAAAATGGATCTTCAAATATAAGATAGATGAGACAAGCAATGTGGCAGGAACAAGGCTCGTCTGGTTGCACAAGGATATTCACATATAGAAAGAGTAGACTTTGATGATACATTTTCTCCTATGGCACACCTAGAATCAATCAAATTACTACTCGAAATGTCATGTCACCTCAAGTTCAAGTTGTACCAAATGAATGTCACAAGTGCATTTTTGAATGAAATATACTAAGAAGAAGTATATGTGGAACAACCAAAGGGTATCGAGAATCCAAAACATCCCAATCATGTATTCAAACTGAGAAAACACTGTATGGGTTGAAACAGACATATAAGGCCTGGTATGAGTGTCTGAATATATGTTTGCTCGAACAGGGGTACACCGATGCAATGTTGATAAAACGTTGTTTACATACTCAAAGAATGGTGATATGATGGTTGTAAAAATTTATGTAGATGACATTGTATTTGGTTAAACATAAAAAATACTTGTTGACAGATTTATTCAACACATGACTCAAGAGTTTGAAATGAGTATGGTTGGTGAACTAACTTACTTTCTTGGTTTGCAGGTTAAACCAACAGAAGAGGGCATCTACTTGAGTCAAAGCACATATGCAAAGAATCTGATTACACAATTTAGACTTGACTCATGCAAGACAGCCAGAAAACTTATGAGGACAACCTGCAAATTGTGTCGAGGTGATAATGGATAAGACGTAGATCGAATGTTGGGCAAAGGGATGACTGGAAGTTTGTTGTATCTTACAGCCAACCGGCTAGACATATGCCTAAGTGTGGGAGTATGTGCATGATATTATGCTAGACCCAAAGTGTCGCACCTGCATGTTGTCAACGAATCATCAAGTACATCAAGGGATATGTCGATCTTGTTATCTATTACATGAAGGATACCAATAGAAATCTCGCTGGTTATTGCGATGCTGACTAGGCTGGAAGTCTAGATGATTGACGAAGTACAAGTGGAAGATGCTTCTTTTTGGGTAATAAACTGGCAACATAGCAGAGCAAAAAACAGAACTGTGTTTCACTCTCGACAGTCGAAGCCGAGTACATTGCGATGGGAAGTTGTTGTACTCAATTGTTGTGGATGAAACAATTGGCAAATAACTATGGGATTCACACATACTTAATGCTGATTCACTGTGACAATCAGAGTGTCATCAACATAGCTAAAAATCCAGTACAATACTCACATACCAAACATATTGACGTCAGGCACCACTTCATTTGTGAGTTAATTGAGGATATACTAATTAGTGTTGAGCATATGGGAACCGATTTTTAACTTGCATATATGTTCACAAAACCATTGGATTTCAATCAGTTTATCAATCTTTGTAAAGACATAGGAGTTTGTGAACTCTAATATGCTGAGATTATGGTTTGAGATAAATGATCATACATGGCATACATTACATCAGGAAGACTATCTCAATATATCTTAGTGTCTAAAAAATACCGGCCTATCATGGCGTCTAAAAAAACTAGTACTAGTATGGTGCATAAACGAGGAGGTGGAAGAGCTGATCACAGAAAAAAGGGAAGCATAACTTTTTTTTTATGTTAAAAAAAAAAGAAAAAGGAAAAAGGTCGTTGTTTGAAGTTGAGAAGTCAAGTGATGGTTCAGATAGACATATATACAGTTGCCTTGTTTATACAAATCAGACTTGAAAACTGTGCTTGTTGAAGATAAAGGTATGCCAGTATGAAAGACTAGTCAGCTACACTTGTGTACATGTGTTATGAAGAACAAGATCTATGAATTCTTGCTTAATCAGGTCACATGTTTCTATGTGTTAATATTTTTAAAAAATAATAATGCTAATGAGTTTGCTCAATGCTTTTAATGATTATTTGTCCCTGCATGCTCACCATACATAATAGTGTCTGCATACTTTCTTATGTATGTGAGTCAATATGTTTCAGGTTTTGAGTCTTTAGTTAACATGATTTAAAAGATAGGTTGATGTCTCTCTAATCTGTTCAGTGTATAATCATGCGAACTGGGCTGTTTTTCCAACTGTCAAGGCCCACTTATTATTTCGTGAACTGTCACGTGTCCTGATATTTGAACCAGCGTGAAAAGTGTAGGATTGCAAATGATCATTTGCAGCGCTTTAACCTAAGAGACTTTGAATTTCCTCTTCATGATGCATAACTGTTAATGTGTTAGGGTGTTTGGTTGTCAATGTGTTTCAGGACTCATATACACTGGTTAGAATGTTCCACATGGTTAATGGTCTCTATTTTGATCTCTGTGACTTCATATTTATGGATTGGATCTTCATATGTCATCACTCGTTGTTACTATGTGTGGTTGCTTTCCGAGACACAATGGTTCTATAAGTCCAACACGCGCTTTATATTTTTACATGTTCAATCACGCTTCCAAGATATGTTTGTCATCTCAAGTCTTGATTCTTTATCTGGTGAATCGAAATTATGTCTCACTAACAACTGGAGATCGATTTCCCACAGACAGTTTTGCATCTTTTTTTTTGACTAAGTATTGCCAATCAAGCAGGGGGAGTATGACCAGACCAGAGACCATATCAGATAATACCTTAAAGCACCAGATCAGATAACAATTCAACGCACAAACTAATATTTATTTCAGGGGGAGTAGTCTCATTTTATGGGGGGGGGGAGTTAATTAATGTTTAAGTTAAAATTTTATATGAGTACTTTGGCATTTTATATTTGGTGCTGGTTGGCTGACTGTTTGTGTGTTGCGTTGATTATCAGGTTGATCATAAAAGTGCTTGAGTGACAAACTCAGTCAGAAAAGGGGAGATTGAAGATGCAAAAGGAAATGAAAATCAAAGACAGATTGTGGAAGTACTTGGGTGACAAACTCTGTCAAAAATGGTGAGATTGAAGATGCAATGAAGATGCACAAGAAAAAGAAGATCAAAGATGAAAATGGAAAGAGTTGAAGGAAAAAGGAAAGTGGCTCAAAATAAGAAAAGAGCAAAAGGACTGTGTTTGAGTGATTGTGTTGCAGATCGTCAGCGTGGCTGAGTGATTGCACAAGCAGATCATTAGACAGAAAAAAATTAAGAGAATCAAAATCAATGTAAAATAAAAAGAATATTGTAATTGTGATTTGTGTTAATAAATGTTAGTTAAAGAAAAAATTGTGTTTGTGTCTATCCTATTTACACTTTCACTAGTCACTGCTCAGTTTATCCCTTATCAAAACAAAATATATTGTCTTATTTTTGTCATAATCATTTGTCTAGTAAACCATTTGATTTATTCATCTAGATATTTGAGGATCATTCTCTGTTGAATATTGATGACTCTGAATTTTCATGGATTTTACAATTCATTTAGCATCAAATCTAAGGTCTTTAGGCGTGCATACATCATATTTAAAGTTTATTTCAGTAAGTTTATGATTTTTAGGACTTTTGCATTATAATTCGCATATGCACGCATTTTGGAGATTTTTCAGGACTTTCAGGAGTTTTCAGGACTTTCAGGAGTTTTCAGGAAGGATTTGTGAGATTTCAGAAAAGCAGCACTTAACATGGAATGGAGCAGCACTTAGCGTGGAATGGACTGACACTCAACTGGATCGATCCCAGCTTCAACCTGGATCGATCTCAGCTCACTCCTGCATCGATCCCAGATTGATCCCGCAACACATTTCTGGATCGATCCCAAGCAACTTCTGGATCGATCTTAGCTGCAACATCTAGATTGATCCCAGCTAACTTCTGGATCGATCCCAAGCAACTTCTGGATCGATCTCAGCTGCAACATCTAGATTGATCCCAGCTCACTTCTGGATCGATCCCAGCACACGCCCAGATCCCCATCACACGTCCAGATCGATCCCAGCACTCAATACCAGATCGATCTCGTTCAAGCCACATACAAGCGGTATCGATCTCAAGCTCAACTTCTGGATTGATCTCATTTAAGCGTCCCCAGCTCAGATCGATCTCGCACTTACCAAATCGAGTCAAACACGCTCCAACCTGACCAACTCAATTCCGAAGTGGACCTGACCCAAGATCCGAGCCAATCATTAGCTTTTGTTTTTAGTGCGATTTAGGACTTTTCTCTGAACACTATAAAAGCCCTAATTCGCCTCCTTTTGCACAAGCTTGTTTTTCTTTCCTTTTTAGGTTTTGTCTTAGGTTTTCATTTTTCTTTGTTGTTCTTCATGTTCTTAGGACTAAAACCCATAATCTATTAAGTTTATGCTAATCTTCTATTTTTCCTTTACTTTTCTGCTTAGCTTTAGGTTGTTTTTCACTTGGTGCATGTTGATCTATCATTTTCGTTTTTAATCTTCTGTTTTTAGCTTGATCATTTTCTAGGTTAGTTACTGTTATATTGTTGTTCTTGAATTTTTGGGTTTGAGTTCTTGCTGTTTAACCTTAGATCTACATGTTTAGCTTTGAAGTTATGAGTTCTGTTTTCTCTATTTTTACTTCCATGAGTAGTGAGTAGTTCCTGAAGTTCCTGACGATGGGGTAGATTAGGGTTGATGTCATGATCTCATATTAGGCACCTAAGCTTGTATGAAAACTTACATCCCTTATGTTTCATTTTTCTTAATACTGATTTCTTTCACGCCAATCGAAATTTGATCTTGGACATTCCAGCGCCCAAAAAGCGTTCGAATGTCTGATCATGGTTATTTCAGAGATTAGTCTATCCTTACACAATGCCCTAGATGCTTAGGATATGCATCTCAGCCTAGGGGTGGATGACTAGAGGGCTTTTTGGCTTTGGTAGGTTGATGCTTAATGCCTTCTAGGTAGTATATTGTTAACGGGAGTTAGGTCTGGTGATTGCTTAGGTTGATTCCATTTATCAAGAGATTGGACTTGGTTACTTATGAACCTATCGTCTAGGGATAGCTTACTTTTGTTTGAGGTATGTTAGGTGCTTAGGTAGATTGGGACGGATCTTTAGTTGATTATCCTTAGTCCTCAGGAACTGCTTCACATTTGCTTACATCTTTCACTCTCTCTGCTTTTACTCTGTTTTTGCATCTTAGTCTTTTATGCTTATTTTTCTGTTTATACTCTTTACTTCCATCATGTCTCACTGCACTTAGGACTTGTTAGCAAACCACACCCCTTTTACTGTTTAGCTTGACGTAGAAGCATTCATTGCATCTTGATTGTTAGTGCACACCTGATTGGATTGATAACCCATCTATACTACAATGATGGGGAATTGATACCCTTGAGACCTAAAAAAATCCTACTATCAATTTGGCGCCGTTGCCATTTGGGTGTTGTTACTACATTTTGGATTTTGGATTTGGGTGTTGTTACTACATTCTGGATTTTGGATCTTTTGAGATCAAGCTTATTTTACTTCTTTACTTACTTGTTTACCTTGTTTGCTTTGTTTTCAGTGTGTATGAACATGAGAAGCAGAGGACCAACAAACTTGATTCCTCTCGTTGACGACATCAAAGCTCTTGAACGAGAACACTCTCGGGAAAGACAAGAACATGAACGTGCGGAACACTTGAGACGGTTGGACTTACAAATAGCGAACAACGCTGAACCAGACAACCAGCACACTATAGGTGCTGGTGACAACCCCAACACTCACACCATCAAACATGGAATCAATCCACCTGCAATCCACAAGTTCCACGAACTACCTGTGGAGGATCCACTTGATCATCTTGACGAGTTTGATCGCTTCTGTAGCCTCACGAAAATCAATGGTGTGAGTGAGGACGATTTCAAACTACGCCTCTTCCCTTTCTCTTTGGTGGAGAAGGCACACCAATGGGAGAAGTCACTTCCCAGGAACTCCATCATAACCTGGGATGCTTGCAAGAAAGCATTCCTTGCAAAGTTCTTCTCAACTTCCAGAACATCACGTATGCGGAATGACATTTCCGGGTTTGCACAGAAGAATGCTGAAACCTTCTCTGAAGCATGGGAGCGCTTCAAGAACTACACAATGCAATGCCCACCACAGTTTCTGATGATAGCACAAAGAAGGAGATCAATGCACTAAATGAGAAGTTGGGCAGGTTAACTCTGGGTCAACAACATCTGGTTCACTTCATCTATGATGAAGAACAACTTCAAATTCAAGCTGTCAAAGCTCAACAACAAGAAGAAATGTGTTATGTCCAGAACCAAGGGGGCTACGACAAAGGGTACTTCAACTACTCCAACAACCTTGGTCTTTCTTACAGAAGCAACAACATTGCTAACCCACTAGACCAAGTGTACCCACCTCAACAACAGAAGAACTCTCAACCTTTCAACAACTACAACCAGAACATAGGTTACTTCCCAAAGCAGCAACAACAAAATGGTTTTCAACAACCACAACAGCAACCTACTGGTGCACCTCCTAGTTTCTCATCTAACCAACCTCATGCTCAACCTTTCAACATTGAAGCTATGTTACAGCAGCTTCTTCAAGGTCAGGCCAATTATGCACTCGATATTGAGAAAGCTAAGGAAAGATACAAGATTAAGATGGAAATGGATCAAGGTTGAAGTTGGGTAATAAGTCTCGGA